>JAAAKQ030210089.1:0-11663 GCA_010016005.3 Zanna intricata | reverse complement strand
CACACGCTACAATTCATTCATCTCATCCTCTGAAGATATACCTTAACGATGGTTCCGGAGATTAAAAAAAAAAAAATAATAATAAATAAAATACTGTTACACTCAATATTTAAATAATATTTTATACATTATGTGTTACAAATTCACTGAGGAATTGCGCAATGTTTAGAATAATGTTCTTAACGATAACTCACAACTGAGTATAGGCTTTGCTGGTCTGAGTATTCATAGCATATGTTTTGTAATTAGCTGTTAAATAAATTGTATATTTGTCCGTTGCAATTTTTACTATAAGTGATGTTTAAAAACAGACATGCTCTTATGCGAGTTTATTCTCCGATTATGCTGTTATCGTGATGTGTGTTAGTGTTAGAAATTTATTGTCTCTAAAAATATTTTGTTGTTTAATTTAATGGCGGTTGTTTGTATTAAGTTTTGACAATTGAACGCGGGAATGAAAACCTCATTTTCAGAACGGTAAATGACAGAATCCGATGCCGAATCGAGAAAGATGAAAAAGAGTTGCGTCGTGTTTTGTTTGCGTGTAACGTTCGCGTTCATGCTTGTGTCGCGGGAGTTCAAATGAACGACTAAAAGTGCTGACCTCAAAACCGAAATGTCAAAAATTGACACAGATTTAGCCGACCGTGCGTCAAAACAAGGAAACCAATTCACACCATATCATTCCCGTGACACGGTCGGTTTTTACACTGCACGGGAGATAAAATTAATGAAATTTTAACTGGAAAAGGGAGAGTTTTAGTCATTTTTATGTAAAATATCATCGGCCACCGCCTGTTGTCAAACGCAGGCGAGCGTGAAAATGTTTTAACCACTCTCGTCTAGTAATTACTTCGGAAATTATGATTGTTTCTTCAAATTGGATATTTAAAGTTAACAGAAATTTTATACGATGCGAAGAAATCAATGAATTATATTCTTCAAACTTACTTGTTAACGAATTAATTATCGGTTCAGTATAAAATTAGTTCTGAAAAGTGGTCTTTACAGTCCGTTTCACGACAGAAGTAAATGTGAATAAATATTTTATCCTGATCGGTATATAATAAGGATAAAAAAGGAGCTGCCCTGGTATTTGTCAGGAGGAGAAATGGTAAAAACCTTAATTGTAGCAGTATCACAGTGTTCACTGTAACATATATTTCTTTATTTTTTTATGTACTACAAAAATATACAATACTAATATAATTACATAATAAATGTGATAAAATTATATAATAAACTCCAAATATATAATATAAAATAGGTATTAACGTAGGCATTAATCCAGGTTAACGTATTAAACAAATAAGAAGATTATTTAACTACATATAAGTTCTTAATAATAAGAGGTAAACGGTCGGCCTCATTCAGATGGAGAATGCGATTCCTGTATATGCTAGTACTGTATATACTGAACGAAAAGGTTCTCAGAAGGCGATAATTACGATCGATAAGAGTTCTACCGCTGCGGCTAATCGTTTACGTTGTTTTTATTCTTTTTGCTCTTAAATCTTTGTAAACTACTCTGTTATGCTTTTCTCACGTTTTTCGGTGGAGTACCAGTCCATCTTTCGCTTATAGAAGGTCATATTGTAGCAGGTACCGGTTGAAGAGAGTAGGAATGACGTCGAGTTTAAGTATGCGTAATCGGAGAATTGTTCCTAAGGATAAGTATCGTTTGTTCGGTCGATAAAGTTTTGTTGGTTTCAACGACTTCTGTTTGCGATCGGCGGGTTAATATTAGGGTATGACAAAGGAGTAAAACTACGAGAAACAATGGTCCAGCATTGATTCGCGGTCACCGAAAGAGGAAGAGTACGACAGTTACAGAATTTTAGTACATAGTGGATAAAGGAGTATTTATTTTTAGATATTTTAACTCATTAATAAAAAATTAATAATAATAATAAATAAATACATTTTTTTACTGGCGTGTAAGATTATTAAGTAATAATTTAATTCGATTAGTATCGTTCTTATTTTAAATATTATATAAATTATTATTATTTATTAATTATATAGATCGTGTGGATGAGGTCAGAGTCGATCATTAAATGTTGTCTTTCATTATGATAAAATAATTGCACGATTAGGGGAATTATTTTACAAACGTTTGATTTCAGACGTATAGATTATATCGAGCGAAGTCGATTACGAATTTAAAAAAACCGGAACAAGTTTTGGTCGGATTACGAAAACAGAATTCACGAAAACCGCTGAAATTCGCATCCGCGAATATCCATTCAAAGATAAAGGATTATTAATTAAATCAAGAAGTTTGTGCAAATGACGTGGCAACAGTGTATTGTCATAAAGAGGTGAAAAACAGCCCCTCAAGAGTTAAATTAGAGCCGGGTAATGATCCGTACGCTAATATACATGAATTAATTGTTGCCAGTCATAACCAGGCTACCGGTCTCGAGATAATAATGAATATAACCGTAGAACGAACAAAGGCGGATTATATCTCCATAGGGGAATATTACTATTCATTTATTAATGCGAGTTTAAATCCCCTGATCGTGTGTCAGGCGCAGACTCAAAAGTTCAAACTCTACACTTCGACCCTTTTAATTCGTACGGTCTCTTAACTTCCTCACAGTACATACTTCTCTGTACACGGTCTTTAACGATCGTAATCGTTAACGATATGACTTTTTTAAAATATACCATGATTATCGTGTAACAGATTTCATTTTCTGTATCGTTCATCTCTTTCCTGTAAGGGCGATAGGATGTACATCGCTCCGTCTTCTCGGTAGTAGTGCTGCTTATAAACGGATGTGTTTTAATTAGTAATTCCGACATAACGATACGAGTTTAACGAAAACGTAAATATGAAAAGAATGGAAGATATTCCCATCGTTTTGACCGTGAAAAAATACTGATATTTGTCGATTATTACAGATCATATTCGTTGTTTTCAAATTTTTTGTAGTAATCTTTCCTTAACTTCGCATCATCGACAGGTGATAAGGTAACGTCTTGAAATCGCTTCACATTTTATTATAAGTTAAATTATATCGCACAGCTCTTTATACTCTTCAAAATCGCTCATTTCGTTTATCGTTCTAGGACTTGTTACGATTTAATCTAATAAATGAAATAAAAATTTACCGAGATGCGTTATTGTCATACGGAAAAAAATAATCGATCCGATTTCACGAACGGCTTTTTAATTCCCGATGAATGATTTCGAGCGGCCAATAAATTTCGAAAAACTTGCAGTATAGACAGAACACATCTAATCGGGAGCGATATCTGAAATACCGTAGAAGGAAATAAAATCGGTATAGGGATCACAACGAAATATCAAGTTTATGCTTCACTGACCTATTTTTTAATTTATTTAGATTAACAATTGTTAATAATAACAACTCGTTATTGATAACTCTTTAACAATTGTTAATAATAAAAATAACTCGCTCTAAATGCTGTAGGTAATAAGCGCGACATAATTTAGACTCGGTAGAAGTCATATGAGAAGATTCTACCGTAACAGAATGACAAGTATATATTGTTTCGAACTACGTAAACTGTCTTTGTAAAATAATCCAGATCGGAACGTTAACGGGAATAAAATCCCGTACATAAAAAGACGAGTGGTTTTTATTAAGTCCGCTGCTATTTCTTTCGTTTAATTTCAAGTTTTCGTCGTTTTTGGCAGTATTAATTTTTTTGTAATTTGAGATAAAAATACTCAGAGGAAAAGGGTAAATAAGACACATAATCATAAAAAAAATGATGATCACGTATTCTGAGCCGTATCACGTTGATTATTAGAGATGTTCTCTCTTGCGGTACGTTATAGGCGCTTAGAATATTACGAGTTTTTCTAAAACCCAAAAATCCGAAAGGAAGGAATTGCTGAAACAGCAACCGGCTTCGTATTACCTGTCTGGGAGCATTACCCCAAAAGCAGCGATCCTCAACTTTTGTAGCTCCATGACCCCAAAAAAAGTAGCAAAAAAAAATATAATGAATACTTCGTGAACCACCAACCCAATGAAATCTAATTAAAACAATTTAGCTGCGGCTGTTAGCTCTCTTTATCTGTTTAGCTTCCGGAATTACCGTAAGGTATTACTTCAAAGGATAAATGAGAATGATGAATATGAATGTGAATGAAGTGTCGTCTTGTACAATCTCAGGTCGACCACTCCTGAGAAGTGTGGTTAATTGAAACCCAACCACTAAAGAACACCGGTATCCACGATCTAGTATTCAAAGCGGCTGTTAGCTAAACTATTCGATAAAATGGGCGAAAAGAAAAAAAAAAAATTTTTCCATAAGGAAGTCAAATGGTTATCGCGAGGGAAAGTTTTAACCTGGTTATTGGAATTGCAAAATAAATTAATAATATTTTTCCAGGATGAACGACGCTATTCTCAATGTTTTTATAAAATAATGAATACACGTTGCTGTTAACTGAGGTATTTTTGCATTTAAACGATTCGAATGTGAATTTACAAGGACTTTATAAAAACATTTTATTAATGACAGATGAAGTTCATTAAGAAGCTTAATATCTGGATTTTTCATCTTCAAAGCAAAAATTTTGATATGTCTCAGTTCCGATTATATTGAGAAACATTTCGATGAAGAAGAAGCTATTATTTACTACAGTTTGGATAGTATGATGATACATTTGCGTAAGTTAAAAATTTAGTTGGTGGAGTATTTCCCGGAAGATAAAAATTTCTCGAAGAGATGGGTACTGAATCTATCTTCATATTGTAGATTTAGATACATTCTGGCTCCCTCGTTGATGTGAATATGGAAATTTAGTCATAGAAACATTGAAAATATTTATCCTTTTCGTCACGTCTAACTTCTGTGAAAAGGGAGTTTTGTCTATGGTTGCGCTAAAAAACTAAATATAGGAATTGTCTTTTATCACTTGTAAACAGTTTACATTTGAGTGTTCCTAACATGTTGTTTTGTTTGTTTAACCTCCGGAACCATAATTAAGTATATCTTCAGAGGGATGAGATGAATTGTAGCGTGTGTGAAAAATGCCATGCCTGACCGGGATTCGAACCCGGGACCTCCGGATCAAAGGCCGAGACGCTGCCACTCGGACACGGAGGCCGGCGTGTTCCTAACATAGATCCACCTGTGGAGAAACCTTTAAATGAAAAACAAACGCTACTATCTCATTAATTTATTTTTTTACATGTGTACTTGTAAGTAAAATGTTTAGAATAAACGATTTTTTTCTCATAAAATGATTTCATTATTGTTTATGTGTAAACTTGGGGGCTAATTTCGCGACCCCACTTTCATATCACCGCAGCCCCCAGGTTGAGAAACGCTACCATGGATTATATGAATTACATTCATATACTTAATTAGATACCATCGATCGTCATTGAACCTCTCTTTTTGTATGCTCGGTATTAATTTGAACGAAGGAATTAATTTTATGAAATATTTAAAATTTCCGTTGCTCAATACGACAAATAAAACGTAAATCAACTTTTATGCGATAATCTAATCGAAAAAATGGACTACAATAAACGATGTGATGACGTGTTATTTCAAACGTAAGGAAATAGATAAACATGTATCACACTATATCGTTTAACAGACCCAATCGATTATACTGTTTTTCTCGTTGATTTCGTTAAAAAAGGAGATTTTCAAATCGACCATTGTATATATATTTTTTATGTATTTAAAGTCTTGGTGTTTACCGATCGGACTGATTTTGATGATTTTAATTATTTTATAGAAGCAGCTATTCTGGCGGTAATAAGTATTTTCAGAGAGTAAACGTAAAATTACACGTTCTCCAACACGATTTAAAAACATTCATATTTGTTTATCATTTCTTATATGGAATCGTTATGACGTAACGGTATTTTAGGCTGAAGTTGTTTTAATACTCAACGAGTTTTCAAGGAAACTTTCAGATGACTTAAATCAAGGTCAGCAATAGTAAGTCAACGTCGTTTCCCTGTTTTCCTCTTCTTACGTTTATCATAACGTGGTTTTTCTCGTTCGCGTTCATTGCTAACGGCTTTTTATGAACAGTCTGTTTTGTAAGCCTACCTTTCTTATTCATAAAAATAAATAGAAAAAAAAATGAGAGTAAAAAAGTAATAAAACTATTTTTTTTAAATTAACAAAAATTCAATATGAATACTGTTAATTTGTATTTTAAATTTTGATTTTTTTATGCTTGCGCCAAACAGGGGGTTGATAATTGTTTGTTTTTAATTTAGTGCCAAAATAAAAAAAATTCCCCGACGGGGAGTCTTATTCTTTAAGACTTTGGGGGTTGGCATTCCCACGGCCCTAGTCTCTGCAGCTTTTCTTCCCACTACACATTGAGTGCAGAACACTTTACACTATACACATACTCTACACCAAGAACACTACACAATTTACAACATATACAATTCCACAACTACATAACAACATTCTACACTACTTCTTCTTACACATACACTCGTCGATGTTGCGACACCTTACGAATCGCAATCGTAACCCAAGGTGGTAACTATCGTGCTGATGGGTGAATGGCTCTACGTAGTAAGTCTCGAATGATATCCTCTGGGCACCGGGGCTAACCCAGATGTAATTAACCCTAGCTCCAGTACGCGTGCGCTCTGCTTTAGTGGTCCGTTATATCGCCGGTACTCGTGGGAACAAAATTAGTTCATCACAAATATCTCCTATGATGGTTGGTGGTCCATCTGAAAAAACCACCAATAATATAAGTCTTGTGAAAAGGCCTCGGTCGGCATTGTCGGACGAGGAAAATGAAAATTGTAGTAGAAACTTTCTTTTCCGGTGGCTCGCAGAGAGTATAAAAATTTTATCAGCTCTAGGAATCTGGTTAAACCAGATGTGTCATTTGCCGCCGCTACATCAAATCAGGCTCCTGCAAATGTAGGCAGTCAGCACTGCGGATCCTGCACCGAGTTGAAAAAACTAGTACAGATCTTATCTGATCAAGTAGCCTCCTCACAGCCACTATATCAGAGCTGACCAAGGCGAACAACAAGAGTTCAGTTAGTGAATCCAACAGTGGGATTCCTCTCAAAACAGGAGTTTTGAGAGGAATCCCTCTCAAAACTTTGTCTTCACGGGAAGGAGCAAGTACATCAGGTGGTAAGCCACCAAATAAACTCCCTCTTAAGGGAGCCCATACAACAACCTCCTCTGGGACGTCATCCACATCATCCCAGTTATCAAAATCTCCCCCTCCAACAAGTATGCTGGAGGATATGGTAGAGGAACCGCCCGATCACAGGGCATCTGATTTTCTTAAAATCAAAAAAGAAAAACCGGATCACCTATAACTAACTATTTCATATATTTGTCTTTATTCCTTCATTTAACTAGCTTTTATTTATGTACATAATTCAGCGGAATGTTAGAGGTCTTCCGTCCCGCATTGAAGATGTTAGAGTATTGATGCCCGCATATGATCCGTTAATCATGTGTTTCCAAGAAACACATTTATTGCAAAAAGATGTGGTTACACTCAGAGGCTATGTCAGTGAGAGACGACTGCGTGTTAGATAGCAGAGAGAGTGGTGGTGTCGCTATTTTCATACGAAATGAGGTCTCAGCTAGTAAAACACCACTGGTTACACTTATTCCTGCTATTGCTGTTAAAATCACCGTCCCGTTTAAACTGCATATTTGCAATCTGTATCTCTCACCCAACTCTGATTTCAGTACTCTAGAAATATCAAATCTCCTCACCCAAATTTCATCGTCGGCGTTAATAGTAGGCGACTTCAATGCCCACCATATTTCTTGGGGCTCAAATCTGTGCTCCACTCGAGGAAATATGATAAATAGAGTGAGACAAGACTTGGATCTTTGTTTACTGAATGATGGATCATATACATTCATGTCCTCATCGACTGGAACACTGTCAAACATCGACCTTTCTTTTTGCTCATCGAATCTGCTCTCTCGCCTTAATTGGTCTGCTTGTGACGACCTTTTCGGTAGCGATCACAGGCCAATCATTATACGCTTTGAGGAGGATACGCTTTTCGAGCGTTTGGTGAAAAAAAAACCACGAAGATGGATTGTCGAAAAGGCAGATTGTAATTGCTTCAAATTGAATTATTACCTTTAAATGTTGGTGATTCTGTCGGCGATTTAAACACCCCTTTTTCATTCAGCGAGTTGTCTCACGCTCTTACGAACTCACGTGACATCTCCCCCGGACCTGATAACATTCGTTTGAGTATACTCTCACATCTTCCTAATTCAGCGCTACAACACCTTTTGAATATGTACAATAACTTATTCTCCTCCCAAGTTTTTCCTTTCGTCTGGTCGGAAGCTGTTGTCATACCAGTACTTAAACCTGGTAAAAATAAAGCAAACCCCACAAGCTACCGCCCCATTTCTTTGACAAGCGTGTTATGCAAAGTAATGGAGAGAATGGTCAACCGCAGACTTACGTGGTATTTGGAGAGCCATAACCTTTTATCTACAGAACAGTGCGGTCTTTGACAAGGACGGTCTTCCGTGGACCATTTAGTGTCGTTGGAATCAGCTATCCTAAACGCTTTCCTTCTCCGCCAGCGCCTCACCGCTGTTTTTTTTTATATTAAAAAAGCGTACGATACAGCCTGGCGGCGCGGTATTCTCAACACCCTTAAAAAATGGGGAATCAAGGGCAATATGCTTGCATTTATTCAGGGATTCTTAAATGACCGAATATTCCGTGTTAGGGTTGGAGATTCTCTATTGGATAGCGTCATCTTTGAAAATGGAGTGCCTCAAGGAATTGTTTCAATGCTACCTTATTTTCCATAGCCATCCACAACGTTACTAAATGTGTACAGCCACCAGTTTTATGTTCGTTATTTGTTGATGATTTTGCTATTTATATCATTACTACAGAACACAATATCTTGCCTTGAAGTTTGGTCCAGGCTTACAGGGTTTACCTTTTCACCTGATAAAACTAAATGTGTAGTCTTTTCTCGGCTCCATTCCGCAAGTATTTCTAAACGCGAGTGCTGATTGCTGTTTCTCCTGACATCAGATTTTTAGGTTTAGTTTTTGATACCCATCTTACGTGGGTCAGTCACATTAAACAATTAAAAGCGAAATGTTCCAAACTGCTAGATATTCTACGAGTTCTTAGCAATACTAATTGGGGAGCCGATAGATCATATATGTTGCGTTTTTATTATTCCTTAGTTCGTTCCCGCTTAGATTACGGCTGTATCGCTTACTCTTCTGCGCGAAATAACGCCTTGAAGATGTTAGATGCCGTACACTACTCTTTTATTCGTCTTGCTAGAGGCGCTTTTAGATCAAGCCCAGTTACTAGCATACTTGTTGAGTGCGGTAAACCGTCACTTTGGGATAGACGTGACCAACTTCTAACATCTTATTGGTCCCGTCTTAAAGGGAAACAGAATAACCTGGCTTTTACCGCAGTTTTTTCGAATTATAATTTTCAAAGGTATGAAGACTACCCACGTTATGCTGCACCTATGGGTGTACGTGTCAGATGGTTACTAAATATTTTAAACGTTGATGTACCTTCCGTTTTTCCAGCGTTTCAATGTTCATATCCTCGGTGGAGAATCGGCGGTATAAATTTTATTTTTAATCTTAACATATAAAAGAAGCAATCAGCACCAGCTATCTTCTTTCAGCAATGCTTTCAACATATTGTTTTCAATGTAAATCCTGACACAATAATATACACAGATGGATCAAAGCGGGATGATACCGTTGGTTGCGCATTTATTGTCGGGGATAGAACATATATGTTTGGCCTGCCTGGCATTACAAGTGTTTTTACAGCTGAACTTTACGCAATTAATAAGGCACTGAATATCATTAACCCTAATTGTCGAAATATTCTTATTTGTAGCGACTCGTACAGTGCTCAAAAAGCCCTACAAAATTTGTGTTCCAGACATCCTATCGTCCTAGAAATTCATAATGCAATCGCTGAGTTGAACCATCGCAACACACAAGTGAGTTTCTGTTGGATCCCTAACCACGTGGGGATTCCAGGAAATGAACATGCAGATTCCACAGCTAAGGACGCGTGTAGTCAACCATCATTTACCACCCGTGTTACTACAAGCGACTTTATAAACTATATAAAACTCGCTCTTCATGTAAAGTGGCAAGATTATTGGACAGCTACAGCCGATAATAAGCTGCGGTGTATTAAAGATTCTGTCTTGCCATAGGATTCCTCATGCAGAAAGACTCATCGTGAGGAAGTCGTCCTCTGTCGATTGCGGATCAGCCATACAAGGGTTACCCACGGTTATCTTATGTTAAGAGAAAGTGCACCACACTGTATTAGATGTAACTGCCGTTTAACTGTGCGTCATATCTTGACAGATTGCATACTGGATATTCATAATAGCTACGAACGATCTATCCAACACGACGCTGTTACTGATGAATTTTTATTGATGCAGTTCAGCGCAGTCCACGCGTCAGTACGCGATGTCTTTCTAAGCGGATCGGAGTTTTGCATTCAATGGTTTCGAGGACACTTAAACAAAGGTTTTATCTTTATCATAGTCAGTTTAACATCTGCACCCAGAAGACGGTCCGCTTCGCTTGGAGTTCTGGAAGTTGTTATAATACAAATCGACAACTTAACAAGTATGTTTTGTATTCCGACGAGGCAAATCTCACTTGAGATGGCAACTTAGAAAACTTAGAAATCTCACTTGAGAGACAACTTACGCAATGAGCATACATAGAAGTAAATCCTCATGAAACTGTGAAAGGAAATATTCAACACCGATTTAGCGTCAATAGATGGTGCGACCTAATTTACAATCAGCTGGTTAGACCGTACATATATATAAATAAGTGCGGCCTTCTTCGCAATCAGCTGTTTGAACTGATCATATTAACTGGCCGCTTAAATGCTGAGGTCTGCTTGCATTTTTTTCAAAAAGAATTATCTCAGCTGTTTGAAGATGTTCCTCTAGCGCTGATACGTTAAATATATTTTCAGCATGATGACGCGACTTGTGCCGTTCCATTCATTTAAATCACCATTTTTCTGAGAAATGGATCGGTTGTGGAAATCCATATTACTGGCCACTAAGATCGCCTGATCAACATTAAAGTTTACGTCTGGGGATTTAAACCATTAAAGTTTTGCGTGTGGGAATGGATGAAAAATATTGTATAAAAAAAGATACTCTCTCTTTAGGAATTAATTGTCCTCACTATGGATGCGGCTGTTCAACTTAAGGACAGCGCTGAAGAACTAAGAAGAGCAACAAAAGTACACGCTGCAATACAGCAGTACAAAAGCGTGCCATGAAATGTATTGAATATGGCGGACTCATTTTTGAAATTTATTATAAATTGGTAATTATAATGCACTTATGTCTAGTGCATTGTTTTTAAATAAAATTTGAATTTTTCTAACATTTCTTTGTTTTATTTCTTTGTTTCTAACTTGTCTTAGGCAATTTTGTCCATAGTTAATTATCTAAAAGTTTTATGTGTTTATTACCCATTTAACAAAGTTATTGTACATCAAAATTAAAACACGGGTTTTTTACTCCAATTTATTAGTATTGGGGTCACCTCAGATTTCTCAAAAACTTTTTTTTTTTTTTTTTTTTTTACCTCCGGAACCACCGTTAGGTTATATCTTCAGAGGATGAGATGAACGAATT
>JAAAKQ030210056.1:837-11664 GCA_010016005.3 Zanna intricata | reverse complement strand
GTGTGTGTGTGTGTGTGTGTGTGTGTGTGTGTATGTGTCACTACTGATATTAAATGAAGTAGACAACGGTTTGAGTTTGAGATAGTAGAAACATCAAAAGCAGATAGAGGAGGATTATATAGATAAAGAAAGTGTAATCCAATTAACAACATTCATCAATTTCTTTATCCATGGTATAATCATTTTCTGCACCATTGATAAATTATAATATATATATTATATTCTAAAATATTTTTACATATTATTTCTTCTCTTTGTACCACCGTGTTTATTTTATATATAATATTATAATATTTAATTATCTGTCTTTCAATAATCATTTAAGAGTAAACCAGGTTAAATTTAGTGTAAAAATTATCACAAGGAATTTATTATTATTATATTACACACGTGTGGATATATATATATATATATATGATTATATATGTAATGCTCTCCAACCTCTCAAAATATTTTATTATTGAAATAAATCTTCGTATTTCATATGAAACTAAAGCAAAATTAATCCGTATTAATTCAACTTGTGTCCGTTTATTAATCTGAACATGACACAAGTACGAATGAATAAATTTTAATTAAATTTATTTATCTTAAACCTGATTTAAATCCTACGTCTTAAAAATATTTATTCCTTTGATTAAAATAAGTCTTTTTTATTTACTACGTTTAAAGGATAAAAATTATCAGAATAAAATTAAAATTAAAAAAAAAAAATTGTGGAAAATACATATGGTCTGAAAAAAATGTCTGATTTAATTGTAAACGATTTAAAAAAAAATTTTAAACAATTTGTAGAACACATTTTTCAAATGTTAAACGAAGGGAATTGACCCTCAAAACAACAGTTTCTTCCTTAACACAATATAGATTTTCTGTAAATAATAAAAAACGGTACTTGTTTGTTATCGCACCGCCACTTTTTTTTTGATAGAATGTCTTTTTCAAAAAACAATATGTTATTACAATGTATTAAACAAAGAATACGTCTGTTAGTGAGCGAAGCGAGCTTTTTTGTTTAGATTATGTTGACTCCGTGTACTAACGATTCTTAAATATATCAGTATAATCTTACTCAACGTAACCTACGCTCGCTAACCTCGTCTAATTAAAGTTAAATATGGATATTATACGCATTTTATTGTTGATTAGACGAGGTTAGCGAGCTAAGCGAGCGTAGGTTATGTTTGGTAAGATTATGTTAATATGCGTACGATTCAGTACATAGAGTCAACATAATCTAAAGTGTTTTGTAATTTTTATTTTTCATTAAGAGATGTACTTTTTCGACCTTAAATAATGTTACTCACTTTCTTATGAAATCTGAAGTTTTATCAAAAGAACTAAAGTAAGTGGCGATGCGATAACAAACAAGTTCCCCATAAACTAACAAAACTAGTTTCATCGTAACTTATACACAAATTTCAAAAAACAAAAATTACATTCATAAATAACTATCATAATGATATATAAAAACAGGAATTACAATAAAAGTTAATCAAATTATTTGAAATATTTTTAAAAAAATTGAATAGATAAATATATATATATATATATATATATATATATGGAAAAATTGTCTACCTTACAGTTAGGCGGAAATCAGTTATAATCAAATCGAATTTAAAAGAAAAAACTTTATTCACGAATATCGAAAAAAGAACAGGTTAAAAATCAACCAATCCCTCTAAAAATATCTTCAATCTCTTTAGAATTCAAAGTATTCTTTCCTACTTCTGATTCTTCTTAGGTGCTTTTATGGATAAATTATTCTTTTTTGTAGTAGATGGAACTAAGGTGAAAAAAAGTAACTAATGAAACTTATTGAAACATAATATTTTCTAAAAAAATGTACTTACGTTTCACATATGTGAAAAAACCGTAGAGAGAATATTCTATCTTTTCACCCAAAAGACTACAGACTCAAAAGACTTTATCAGGGATCACTCTTATAAATTTCTTTTCAGTGATATAGACTGAATTAACATTTGACTGCTACTCACTGCCCAAAATCCCAATATCGTATGAAAGCTTACAACGTACAATACCAAAGTAAACTTGCTTGAGTAACGAAAACAGACTGATAGTTATAAAATGTTTTAGTAACGTACGGATTGAGGTTTTACTTTTTTTTTTAATCAATAAATGTAAATATATTTTCATCAATAGATTTTTATCTAAAATTAATTTTTTTTATTACACCAAGAAAAAAAGACAGACGACAACAACAACAACATAACTGATACGGGGATTTAATAAAGAAATAAAAAATCATACGATTGAGAGAAAGAAAATATCATGGAGACAATTACTGAAACTTTCAGCTTTAGCTGAAAGTTACTGTGAAACGAGAAGAAAATTTTATCCAGATCACCTTATATCTTTCGTTAATTAAAATTTTGGCGTTAATTAAAATTTATCTTTGGTACCAGCAGTGTATGAAATAGCTAAGTCATCATCAAAAGATTTACTTGTCAACATTAATTACCAATTTAGAAATCAATAAGGAATATTAAAAACAAAACTGAACCCAATAGAAATCCGTACGACCCTCTGTATTTTACTTACTAGGTCTTGCTTCTAACATTGCCAAACTTGACATTTTGATTTCGCCTGATAAATAAGATTTAAACCATAATAATGGTATTCCCAATTTTTCAAACTTTTCCATAAAATTATTTTCCATTCTTTCAAATGGATTTATAATTTCAAAAAATAAACTTTACAGAAAACTAAAGAAATAACACTAGTTGTGAAGGTATTACTTTTCTTAATTTGCTAGTAATTTTATACATGTTAAAACAGTAATATTTTTTATGCATCACTGTTCTCTTTAGTGAATCGAATGTACTACCTTCTATCATTATGCCAAGTTCACTGAAATAAGGGTAGTATTCAGCTTCAACAAATAAGTAGTAGTGAACAATTTAAATTCTTCACTACAGACTGGCTGAATAACGAATATCATCTCTCAGAGAAAGAAACCCTGAAAAATAGTACTTCTACTCCGTACCAATCGGAAAACATATGTTGTCAGGCAACAAATTAGTGTGTCCTCATCTACGATGAGAATTGTATACATTGCCTGCACACCGTAAGAGAAGAATAACATTTTGATTTCTAAAACTCATGGACTTTAATCGTAAAGAAATGATTAATTCTAAGTCCTACAAATTTAAAAAATCCCGTATTCATACGTTATTATAATACCGCAGCCTTTTTAATTTAGCTTCAGTTTCTAATAACTGAAGCTATGTAAGAATACATCTTAGAAAATAAAATATGACTCGGTTTTAACGGAAGAAAAAACATACGTTTGTATAAACACGGGAATAAAATGAAATGTAATTAATAACGTTTGAAAATGTATGTTTCTTAATGAAAAGATGTTATAAACATTGTAGTTTAATAAACTAAAAAGAGGAGGATTTGGCGGGAAGAACATAGGCTCGGAGATGTAAGAATTTATTTTCTCTCTTTATCTCTCATTCGGTATGCTTGAACATCCGGTGCGACCACACCAGAACAGGGTGTCGAGGGGACTGATAGAAATAGACAAGGAAGAAACGATTCCGAAGGATGAGGGGTGTAATGCAAGAAATGTCGCAAGACCGTGTATTGGTACGGGTGAGTGCGCTTGTGTGCGTGCGTTTAAAGTTTGTTTTACTGCAAAGAGAGAAGAAAGAACAGAAGAAGAAGAAGGGACCGGGTCTAGTTTTGACCAGAAGGGAGACAGTAGAGGTGATGGAGGAGTTGAATTCCAAACTACAAACATATAGGACGGTGGCGATAAGGATGGGTAAGGTGCGGAGAAGGTAGTGGTTGCCCCCGCGCGCACTAACAACATCGCAACACTGAATCAAACCGTATTTCTAATGAGATGTATACTTGCTGCTCGCTCACACAAACACACTTATAAACATAAAACATTTCAACAGAAAATAACCGAGATAAAGTTCAAGGCAAAAACTTGTCTTGGTTCACCACTGTTCACATAGATACATGTAGTTTTAGTGTATAATGTGTGTGTGCATTGAAAATAAAGTTTATGAACACAGCATTGTAATGGACAAATAATAAAAACAAAAAAAAGTGGGAAAAAATAACCGAAACAAAACAACGCACAGTATTTTATACCTGCGTGTTTATTGTATACATACTATTACTACTAGTACTAATTCACAAAACATATTAGATTTCATACTTGCTTCATTATATATTACATAATGTATACATATACATAAATAGAACTACAGATAGTAAATAGATCCTCTGTTCAATTATTGTTATTGAATTTATAATTAATTTTTAATAATAATAATAATAATTTTTTTCTGCTAAAATAAAATTTATTGTAGAGGAAAAGGAGTAACCTATAGTAGAATATCAGAATACTGAGGAATAGGCGATGCATTTGTTATTATATAATAGTTTAAGCACAATAAAATGAACAACGATTAACAATAAAGTCATCTAATATTTTTTAAAGCTATAAAATCTAAAATAAAGTACCGAATTTAGGAAGGATATAAGTAAAAAAATGTTCGACAATTCCTAAAGGAAAGGTTACAAATAGATACAACTAAGGTAATAATTTGGGTGTAGAAAAAGTATTCCTATTTTCATTTACAACAGATCAGTAGGCTTGATTTTTACCCGTTAGGCATTTCACTAATTTGTGCCCAATTGTTAAATAAATGTTTGAAAACGCTTTTCACAGGCAAACCTTCCACCATCAGGTCACATCAAGAATTCATTGCTGGTCTACGGGTGCAGCATTCTCAGTGTGGACCTAGAGTAGGTGTTTAACCTATACCCTCAGAAGCAATATCGATAAAGTAAGAATCGCTGAGAAACGATAAGAAAAAAGAGTCAATGATGAAAAGGAGATCTCTCAAACGAGGAAGTCCAGCAAGAAGTAAGAAATTCGATAGGTTAAGTTCTTTTGACAGCAAATGCTCTTCTACAACTCAAAGGGAGATAAGGAATCTTCTTTACTTAGAATAAAAGTAGTTTTGTTATTTATAAATGGTTTTGAACTGACCAGCTTAAATGCACATAGCAGTAAAAAGAGCCCACCGGGCTGGTTTAGTGGACAACGCCACATCGCAAATCAGCTGATTTTGAAATCGAAAGTACTAAGGTTCAAATCCTAGTAAAGGTAGTTAGTTGGGTTTCAGTTAACCACACTTCTCAGGAGAGGTCGATCTGAGATTGTACAAGACTACAGTTCATTCACATTCATACATATTATCCTCATTCATCCTCTGAAGTAATACCTTACGGCAGTTCCGGAGGCTAAACACAAAAAGAGAAAGCAGTAAAAAAAATTTATTTCAGAAATTAAAGAGACTAAAGAACTAGTTTAAGATTCCTAAGTGGGCTAACTAGTCCATCTTTTGGAGAGCTGAATAAATTTGATTAATATGAAAGCTGCGAAATATTACGTTGAAGAGCTTAAATATATCGGAAAAAAAAGTTTTTTTTACCCTTAAAAAAGTAAGAGTTACCGAAGAATGAATACAGACTTCCTAAAAAAGAATAAACTACAAAGTTCCGGAATTCTACATCTTACATAAGTAAACAATTGAATTACAAACCGTTCATGTAGACTTTTACTGGAAGTATACAAGAAAGATAAGCTAAATTATAATCTAAGAAATCTTCGAAATGTTTGTTATATCATTATATCTACTTAATTAGGATTCCGTAGGTTCTGATTAAATGGTCACCGCAGTTATTAATTAAACAATTAAAAACAAATATGGTGAACCGAGAGATATAAATAAGAAACGATAATGCGAACTTTTAATTTTAACAACACGCTGAAATATTTTAAGGATGTGAAGAGTAAAAAATAATAATACAAATGAAAAAAAACTAAATGCAATAAGAATATATCGAATCTGTAGAATTCAATAAAATAATAGAAAATTTCGGAAAGTAAATGAAGATAAATTATTATAATAAATGTATAGTTTACTTATATACATTTTTTTATAGCAAGTATTTTGTTAAATTAGCAAGATTTTGTATTATTTTAAGAACGAAGTCATAAAACGTAGTTAACCAATATATATATATATATAGCAAACAGAGAAAAGAAATCTTTATCACACAAATTTGGAAATTAAGAATAAATACCAGTTAAATTAGAACAATTTGTAATAATTATTTCTAAAAAATAAACATTTGTGAATCCAAGAAGTAAACCTAATAAGCATTTTTTTTAATTAGTAAAAAATGATAAAAATTACTTAGTAAATTGAAATTTAACTTCGTAATTAAGAGATTTTGTTTTTTTTGTAGAATAAAAACTAGAAACGTTATTTCGCCTGGACCTCAAAAAAACAAAATTCCGTATTTATTTTTAATCAGAAAAGTTACTTGATTTTATTATTCGACTTAAAGAAGAAAGTTTTTTAGTAAAATTTTTAAAAAGAAATATGTTGTTCACGGTTTTTTTGTTAAGGAAACATAATTTGTTAGGATTAATTAATTTGGTTGTCAAAGGAAATGTTGAAGAGAGAAAATAACAAAGGAAAATAAAAATTAAACAAATAATTGTATAAATATCTAATTTTTCAATAATTCTGATCAACTATATAATATTGTTATTTATTAAGTTAGCTTTTGCACGTATTTTGAACAACCAAAATGTGATCAGAAAAGTTACGTAAAATGCCCACTTTCGCATCTTCAGCTTCATAATTAACTAATAATTAAAATAAAAAAAAAAAACTTACAGAATTTTGATTTAAAGATGTAATTTTTCACTTTGTCAGATGATTATAATTTTGTTGATAGACCAATAAGCACTACCATAAAGAAAGTGTTTCAACGCATCCATTTCTAATGTATTCTCAAATCAAGAAAGCTACACTAGATATCTGGAAATTTTCAGATTATCATATCAATTAATAAATTAATAATGTAATAATATCTACCTGATAATATTAATCAAAATATTCAATATTTGATTATTTTTAGAATACAACTAAAATATCTCTAGGTTATAAGAAATTAGTTATATGATACAGTTGGATAAATAAGTTCAGCTATTTGTTTCAGATTTAAAAAAAAAAAAATATCGTATATTATTTAATGCTGCAAATAAATAACAAAATTTTTAAAAAAATTTGAACAATTACTATCCTTTGAAAATAATTCATCCTTTAAAAAACTTATTTGGTATTTATGAAACAAAATTTAATGAAATTAATGTCTAGCTATTAAATGTTTTTTAATAGCTATCTGTCCCACAATTCTGAATTGGTGGTCTTCGAAAGAAAGTCGATGAATTGATCGAAAATAGAGAGAGATGGGAGCCAAAGAGCATTCTAGTCGGTGGAGATTTCAATTCCAAAGTCATGAATTGGAAGTATCGGTTAGATGATCGGAGAGGTGGTGTCCTGGAGGACGCGAGAGGAAACGCTTAATAGTGTGAGGCGGTGGTTGAGCATTAACGGTCTACGTTTGGCAGAGGAGAAGGTGAAGGTGGTAATCATGACCAGACGGTGAAGACTGAATCCAATCTGGTTTCGTGTGGGGGAAAGATAATTATCCCTAGTCCGGCTGTGAAATATTTAGAAGTGTGGCTGGACAGAAACAGTTCATTCTCTATCAACGTCGAGGAAGACACCAGGAAGGGCGAGAGGATAGTGGAGGCGCTAAGCTGGTTAATGTGTAACAAGGATAATCAAAGGATAGAGAAGAAGAGGGTGCTGATAAGTCTATATTCTCAGTAGTATTGTATGGAGTGCCCCTCTGGCTAGAAGTCCTTGCCAGGTTGTCCGAGGGCTCACAATGCGAGAAGACAGCAATGTAGGCTCAATCTGCGAGTCATTGCAGGTTACAGGACAATTAGTGCTGAGCGTCTTCTGTCATAGGGGTGTACCTCCAATCGAGCCTCTACAAGTTAGAATGAGATTCTTCATAGCTTCGGGCGGTGACAAGATGAGAGCGTTCAACGAGTTATTCCGAGAATGGAACGATATATATGGCGAATGGTAGAGACAGGACGATGGTCGTATAAACACATCAGTGACATCGGGAGCTGGGTGAAGAGGAAACATGGCAACACAGGCTACAAGCTCATTCAGTTTCTCTCGGGACATGTTTTCAAGTTCTGTATGGGCAAGAGTAGTACAGATTATTCTGTGACTGTGTGGTGTGCTAATTGGTGGTGGTGGTCGCAGGCGGGAGAATTCCTTTTTAAATTAGGATAATTTTTTGTATAATTTATTACTCTAGTACTTCTTTTCAAACCGAATTTTCGTATACTTTTCTTTTGGTTTTATCTATACTCTAACATTTTTGAAAGATTTTGCTTGTCACGTACAGTTGTCTATGTATGAAGACTGGTTCTGGAAGTAGACTCCAATTCTGGCAAGAGACTCCAACTTTATCCAATATCTATTCTTATGCCTTATTTATGGTCGTACAAAAATCTAGCCGCATAGAAAACTGTCTGCTTTTAACGAAAATGGAAAGGTTTAATCTGCTAGGGAAAGATCAATTCAAGGGTGCAGCATCATTTGTCCACTATTAACTTCAGTTATTATCTTCAAGTCCAAATATTTTTGTGTAATCGGACCACTGATGAATGGCGAAAAATAAAAAAGAAACATTAGGTAAAATTTAGGGTAATCTTGAAAATAAAATTGAAAAATAACACACGCGAGAAATAAATTTAAATATTTATTTATTCATTAAAAATCATTTACTCATTAACAACAAAATGTTATTACTGAATAAATTTCTTTCTATATCTCTGTGCTTCTACGATGTTCAGATTTTTGTTTGTGCAAATAAAAGTTATTCAAAATTGATCCGAGCTTTCCAGTCAAAATGTTTCCGTACAATTAATAGTTCTTGATATTATGTCTAAAATCACACATGGCATTCTCATCTAAAAATTACTATACAAGAGATATATTGAAAATTTCACTTCAAACTGTCGATCTAAAAGAACCAACTATCAGATTGTTAACAAATTACGGAATTTTATTCAGAGATTGAAAAGAATATGCAGTCGGAATCTTTTCAAAACAAATAAATTTATTTATTTTCAAATAACTTTTTTCATATTACTATTATTTTCATTATTGTTCAAATTAATAAGTAAGTGAATGATTCTTTTTTCTCAGTATCAATTTTACAAAAATTTAAATGTATTCAATAATTTTCTTTGAGAAATTAAATTTTCATATTTATATCTTACTTGTGAAAATGGGTAAATTTTCAAAAAGAAAACTTTTTCAAAAAGTGTTTAAAATATAATTATTTGAATCATTATAGGATCTCTATCCTCAGGGTTAGAGAATTTCATCAGAAATTATATTGTTACTTTTGTTTCATATTAAATAATTAATTTCTTCTATATATACACAATCATAAGTTAGGTTAAAGTTAATTGTAAAGTGGAGTTTATTGCTAAATTTTCATATACTACTGTACGTACTAGTTATAATATTTCAATTTCTACACAAACTGCAAATTAACTTCCAAAATGGAATATTCCATTTTAATAATTAAATATTGGTAACTTGTTCTATTGAAGATTTATTTATTTGATTTATGTTTTGGTTAATGAAAATGATAAATTTTTTATAAAGTTTAATATAACATATCTATTAAGTTTTCTTATGAGTAGACAACGATACATATTTCATCAAAATAAAAAAAGACAAAATTAAATAGCTAAAAACATCTTTTATATATTTTTTCTGTTTCTTTGGTATATGCCGCAACATTTTTTAGCTCCAAAAGAATTGACCGTTTTTTTCATTGAATTGAAATAGAGTTTATTGAACTTGTTTTTCTTCAAGTTTTAGTTTGACGACATTACATCTAGACAATGGACAGTGCTGTTACCAGATTGCCGCTCGCTTTAAGGTGTTTTATATTTTGGACTGGTTTCCCTTCTTATTCAATTCTTTCTTTTTTCTTAAAAAAAAAAGGGCTAATTTAAATCGTTTTATAATTTAACATTTGTCCACCTCCGTATATTTTAGATTACTGATATATAGTTTATATTTATTCAAGATTTTATTTTGAAAAACAATTTATTCTTGATAAAGTTTTATTTATCTTTTTAAAAGAAAACATAGAATATTGAAATAGTATCTGAGTCTGAAATAATTATTTTATTATTACACTTTTAAACACTTAAAAATAAACCGCTTTTTTAAATTTAATTTTGAAATCATTACCTTTATTTGATAAGAAGTTCGATGGGAAAATTAGTTTAAAACTAAAATTGATACCTATTAAATTATGCCACCCGCATACAACAGATCTATCAAAATTTAAAATCGAAAGTCCACATTTGTTATCAAAAGATGTAGAAAAAAAAATATGTGACTTTTAACCAATAGTTTTTTAGCAACCTTATGGTTACAGGGGCTTCATGAATATTAAAATAATATTTTTTTAAGACTTTTGTTTTTTAAATCAGCAGAAATGTCAGCAGAATGTTTTATTTGGCTTTTCCAGCTAAGTAGGGGTTGTGTACAACGAATTACTTCATAACAAGGAATTAGGTATAAAATATCTGTTCCAATATTTCATGTGGTTGTGAGACATGTAAGTACGTGAAATACAAGTTGCAACTATGAGAATAAACATCTTAATCGCACAGCTTACTGTGCAGGACAGGAGTTTTCACAAAAAGATAAAACAATTTTCACAACAAAAAAACAAGGTTTTTGTTTTTTAAATTAGTAGAAAATGAATGTTTTACTTGGCTTTCCCAGCTAAGTAGGGGTTGTGTACAACGAATTACTTCATAACAAGGAATTAGGTATAAAATATCTGTTCCAATATTTC
>JAAAKQ030210012.1:0-11665 GCA_010016005.3 Zanna intricata | reverse complement strand
ATATATATATATCAAATATTTTAATATTTCTCAATCGCTGACACTTAAAATAAAAAATAACACATTTATGTAACACTTAATCTGTAGGACTACATATTAAATTGGTTATAACATTTAAAATAATAATTCTTAAATTAAACTACTGTAATCTGTCAAGAAAAATTTAATTTGTCCCAATATTTTATTGAAATTAAGCAGTGGACCTTACCTTAAAATTGTTGTAATGAGATAGCGGTAGAATAGATTATACAAGATTATGGTTGAAGGTTGGTTAAGTTTTTAAATTTTGCGATTTAAATTTCAGTAATTATTATGGTTAATGTTTGGCTTTAGGTGGACTTAGGTCGTTTATTTTGAACTGTTCCATCATATTCTGGTTTTGTCTTTTTAATTTATGCTAGTATATTTTTCATAGTTTAATTAGTATTTATGCACTAACTGTTTGTGTATGTATGGTTTATTGTCCATACAGTCACTACAACAATTCTTATCAAGATATCTTTATATAAAAAAGAAGTTAGTCGCAGGACTGGCCAACGGAAGTCAAAACTTAAAACAATGAGTACCAATCATTGGTTAATAATTATATTTGATTCTATTGCTAATTCTAATGTATGTGATTATTTATTTAAAAGGACTTAATAGACTACTTAAGAAATCTATAATATAGTGTAATAGTTAATTAATAATAATTTCATTAATTAATTAATAATTTGATAATAAAAATTAAATTAGTTTTCTTTATTAAATAAATGTTAAAAAAACATTTACATTTTAATAATGAATTATAATATTTTAATGTGGCATTCATTTTTATCTCCTGAATGGCATATAATATTTTTTAATTTAAATTCATTTTTTTTAACTCCCTAGTAGCGTATACTTTAAGTATATATATATATATATATATATACATATTTATTTTAAAAAAAATTCAGTTACCTAAAATCCTTAGGTGTTCCAAGCCACATCGGAGGAATGATCATAAGAGCAAAGAAAAGGAACCACGTACAGTAACCAAAACCAGGAATAATATATCGAAAGATATCTTGAACTATTTGTGCTGCAAGTAAAAGATAAACTACTGCAGCACCAAATAATGTAAACTGAATACACGTAGATACAAGAAGACTGAAAAAAGAAAAACATAAATAAATAGCACATTATTAATTTATAATAGATTTTATTTGCTTGAAAACAATTTTCCCATTAAAAATAATACGTCTGAAGAATTGTCTTGACTTTTGTATCATCTAGGGAAGAATATAACAACTGTAATCGATTAAAAATTTTGGCAACAAAAACTGTATTATTAATAAAAGTTCAAAATATTTAACTTATTAAATATCTCAGATATCAAATATTTTACAACAAATCTTCAGTTCTGATATAAGAACAAAAAATACACAATTTTTAAAGTTATTTATTACATACAATAATAATATTTATACCACCAGATAGAGTTCAATTAAAATAAAAACACTTACCTGTTTGTCTGAAGTACTTTCAGAGCATCAGCTCAATCATCAGCAGACTTATTTTATAAAATATAAATAATTCAAATATGAGAATTAAAAATATTACTTTTTAAAATAATTATACACACTCAAAAAATATTAAAAATGTCAACAGGTATATACTGTTGTCATATTTAAAATCATCCTATATTTATGCGGTACGATACAGAATCTGGTGTTGAATGCTGTGTTGATGGTTAACAATAATAATTATGTGTATTTTATCGAGTGTGTAAATTTGCTGATGATGGAGCTGGTGCTCTGAAAGTACTTCAGAGAAATAGGTAAGTGTTCTTACTTTTTATGGACTGCATCTGGTGTTATAGATATTATTATAATATAATTATTATTTGATACAGTGATTGTTATATTCAGTATAATAACAAAGTTATTTTATTTTGTTCAAAGTGTTTCTTTTAATTTGATCCGTAGTGTTATAAAACGCTCAAAATGAAGTTTAAAAATTAGACACCATATTCAAAATATTAGTACTCGATTTAGTTTCAATTGAACTCAATTTCAATTAAAAGATTAGATACATGTTCTTCACCCACAATTACAAGTTATTCAAAAAAATTCAGAATAAATGGCATACATGGACTAAACATTACAAGAGATCAGCTTTTGCAAATCGCCTTACTTAACTAGAAAACACACAGATATTAATTAATTTTACATGCAAATCTTACATGTAGCTACGATCTTAACACATATTTTTCAATATCATAATAGCTATATCCAAGCATAGATTATTTGATTCATCCATATAAATCTTGATCCTTCATTAACAATTCTATATCCAAATTAACTTATACCGAATGACAATAATATTTACCATCCTTCTTTTTTTCTTTTTACAAAATCCTACTACAAACTTCTAAATTATCCAATCTGTTTTGAAATTTCTTCAATTATTTTTCATTATATTATTTATAAAATAAATTTTTATTTGTATTTTAAAAAGAATTACAGACCTAACTTTACCCGATTTGAATTAAAAACTGTTACGATTAGAGTGTAATCACCAAACAGGATAGCAAGTTCTTGAATCAATCCACAACCAGTCCCTCCTATACCATTAATTCCCAGCATCTTCAGCACAAAAAATCTAATAAGGTTAGACCTACTCCTACATAATTGAAAATGGGATCAAGAATAAGAAAACACAACGGGAAATCAGGAAGAATGATCTATTATCAAGAAGATGCAGAAAAAGAAAAATAATCCTACCCAGATAATAGCATGGAGTTTGGATTATAACCCAAACAGAATCAGCAAATTACTGAGCAATTTTTTTTACCGCCTAGCTTAAATATACGCTGCAATAAAAATTATTTTTTGTCCAGGAATTAAAGAAGCCAATATAGGATACTCAAGAACATGTACAGAGTTTGTGAAGATACATACTTGAAATTGTGAGAAGTACTGACTCAGCTGTAAACAAATCCTTGCTAGAGTTTAACATCTCTCCTTCTGATTCCTCTTCAGAATGACAAATTTTTCATTGATCAATAATGTAATACTCTTGTTATTCATTGTTTAAGAAAGAATAATTGTTTTAAATGGCAGCACTCTTATGAATTCATCTCAATCTAATAAATTAATAATTCTTTTCCTAGCAGGTCACAGATACGATTTGAAGACATTAAATTTTAACAAAGTTTTAACAATATAATTCTTATTTAAGCAATTCACAGGAGTTTATGCCCACATCTACGGTAGATGGATAGCATCTCTGTATTTTATATGGAATGTGACCCGAGTCTGAATCCTAGTCAGGGTTGATATTTTTTACGCATTATTAAATTCCTCTCAAAAGTAGTTGTAATTAGATATCAGTCTACCGGCTGCTACGCTAAAATGGTGAGTAACAAATTAAAATGCCTTATTCTTGATTCAATACACATTATAAAAAAAAAAAAAACAGCAACAAAAATATAGTTAATGAATATGTATATTTTTAAATAAATCACATTAGGGAAATAATAACATTAAGATTTATTTCTTAAGAAATATATTAAAATAAAGGTCAAAAAATAGTTTTAATATATACCAGAAGATCTAACGGCAGAAAAATAGTTCATTTTATATAAATTATTATAATTTTAATAAATGTTTTAAACGAATTTATGTATAAAAATTAAACAAATAAAAAATACACACATTACAACATAGTAAACAGAACACAAATGTAGCAGCAGAATGTTTAACTTTTAATAAAAAAACTTATTTGAAAAACTAAATAAGAAAGAAAGAAAAATATTAAGGAAAATCCTAGGACCCCAGAAAGTAAACTATAAATCATTGAATTTCATCTTTAATTGCAGAACAATTTTACAAAATATTGAAAAACTACAATCAAAATAAGAAGACTAAAATTATACAGTTATATCTACAGAATGAACAAAAACAGAATTGTAAAACTCTCTTCCCATCTGTGTTATGCGCACATGCACACACACACACACACACACATATATGTGTATGTGTGTTTTTTTTTTTTTTTTACGTAAGTGTACATGTTTTGTGTGTTTAGTAATATAACAAAGATTAATGACAATCACAATGTAAGCAAGCAACTGACCATTCTTATCGATTGACCATTTGAACAGCCTTTAAATCACCCTTGAAAATAGGAATTAAGAAAAATAATTCATTAATATAAAACTAGGTTTAACACTTTCAAGGACTTATTAATAACTAAATAACCTTGCACAAAAACGTAAATGTGAATTCATAAAGTAAAAAATAAACAATAAAGTAATGACGATGGAAAGTTATTTATTAGATATCGTTTATCAATGCAAACAACAAATGACACCATACGTCATACCAATCCTTTATCATTTTATACAATGTGTATACATTAATGTAAAAACTATGCAATGTAAATATGAATACAAGATGTCAAGAACAACAATCTGTTATCACACTATAATTTAATTCTTTTTTAATCATTTCATTAGATTTTTATTTGCTATTAAAAATAAAATTGATAATTATTAATATAATAAATAATATTAAATAAACAACATATTTTTCTGGTTAGGGACAAATAATAAAGATTAAAAAATATATATAAAATATAACTTTAGTCAATTCCAGAAATAGTATTTAGATAACTTAACATAAAATTACCATGATAATCAATCCATTTAAGACTAAAAAAAAAATAATAATAATTTAAATTCCAAAAATCAATAAAATGTGAACTCTGTACTCCAAATTATAAGTATCTGTAGTCATAATTTATAAAAAAAAAAAAAGTAAAAAACAACAAATATCAATATTTTATGACAAATTAAAAGGCTTTATTGGCAAAACTTCACCAATGATAATCATTGTGCATTTACCAGACAGAAACAAGAGTCTTTGAACATCAATCTCAAGAATAATACAACACAAGGATGACTGATTCAAAAGATCCAAAAGGTCTAAGCACTCTCAGATGAATCTAATTAGTTCTTAATAAAATAATATAGCAAATAACAAGCACTAATGTAATATACAAGGTCTGTCCTCACAAAGTCTACAAGTATGAAAACAAATTTTATTTATATAATAATCGTAAGACCTGTACATTAAAATTCTTCAAAATATGTCCTCCTGCATCGATATATCTTTGCCAGCAGGATTTCCAAGCTGTAAAGGAATCCTGGAAGGACTGTTAAGGAAGTATGTCTAAATCTATTTCACAAGTTGCTTTCACGTCGTCAATTGTTTCAATACAAGTTTCAGTACAGACAATTGTTGTCTGTACTTTCAGAGGATATTTTGAATGGGGAAACAAAAAGAAGTCTGCAAGAGTCTAGTCAGGACAATGGGGTGGCTGGGTCAGTGTTGCTATGTTACATTTGGCTAGGTAGGTGATCACGGTAAAGGCTGTGTGTATATTATTATTTATAGTGGTTGACAACAAATTCCCCCTTTTCATTCACAGATATAACATCCACCACATTTTAATTGAATATCTTGCAAAAGAGATACATAAGTTTAAAGAAACTGACATGACAAATAGTTAAAAGAATTTAGTAGAAAAATAATTAAACATTATAGTTTAACACTGTAAACAAAAAAAAATAAATAAATAAATACATGGCAAAAGAAGCAACTGAAAGGAAGAATTCAGTAAGAAGAGATTACTAGAAAGGAATGATGATGAGACAAGGAAACAACATTACCATATCATCAAATTATTTATTGAAGTTACTTATTTTGGTTATTTATTGAGGTGATCATTTTACAGCTTTACTATATTCCAAGCAATTATCCCCTCGAGTGTTATTAAGTCACAAATTATTCTGGAATTCATAAATTATCAAAATAATAACCGCCTCTAGGTATAACAATTTCAATTTTTAAAAACTATTAACCTTTTGGGTTGAATGTGTTCCTGTCGCCACTAATATAACCAAAGATATTACAGTACACTCATCTTCAAAGAAATCAAAATTTTTTTTATAAAATTAAATTATGTAATCTAATCAATGAAACTAAATAATTTTATTTTTCCTAAGGTAAATATTACACCAGACTAATTCTTGGAATTGAAAGACCGAGTTAATAAAGCAACCATATAAAACTTCATGAAATACTACATTATCGAATTGAACAAATTGAACAATTCATCTAGCTTGAGTCTGTATAATTTTATTAGTTACAGCGAAATCTTTACTACTTTTTCCATTTTTAAATTTGACCAACTGTTCTTTACTCTGGAAACCTTACTGCAATTAAATTACACAGATCAACTAAAACATAAAAATAATTTGTAACTGAAATAAAAATAGGTGAATTAGAATGTATTTTTTATACTGAATCTTAAAATGAAATCAATTTCTCTCATATTTTTAGTTATGTCCCTTATAAAATATTGAGAAACTTCATAAATAATAGAATACAAAAATAATAATAATTACAATTAAAATTCCTACCTTTATTTTGCAGACATTTATGTTTATCTTAATTTATTTTTTCTTACTATCCTTTCATGCTCAGTGAAGTCCTCTGTATTTATCCACCAGTAGTCACTCATCATAGATTCATCCTATCTGCTTGATAACATTATTTCATCTGAAATATATCTTGAAGAAAACTTTTTTCCTTTCTTTTTTCACTCTTTCTCAAATGTGACCAGATGAGTATTCTCTCTTTTAATTTTGTTTCACTTAACTGTAAAAAACCCTTAGCAAAATATTTAAAGCCGTCTAATGTTTTTATAAAATTCTTCATCAGACCTAGTTTTATGTGTACATTTAAAATAATAAATAATATGATCTGCTTCGACAAGGGGAATATTGACAACAATTTCCATTCCTGGGGTAAATTGATTTCTTTTTGGCCAGTCTTAAAACTGTGTAGTGTTTATCTGCAGCTCAACAATCCTACAAAATCAAGAAACACACATTTTTTATAAAGCCTCACTGGAGACCAAGAAGAAGCTCTACAGCTTTCAGGTCAGCTATGATTTGCCATGTTGTTCATCATACTAAATAGCTTTAAAAATTTTTGATATACTTTCATACGTTTCTTTCATTCCTACAGCATGTGCTACCGGTATAGAAAAAAATTTATTCCAGTTATGCAATAACGCTGCCTTTTAGCTTCTTTTTGATAAGTCTATAAATAAACGTTGCTCATGAATAACGTATTCTATGTCCAGGTCAGACATTAGCCCCCTAACATCATGGCAAAAACAAATTAAATCATCTCTTCAAAAATATTTCAGTAAATTTTAGTTTTCATTTCTACATTATGAAATTTTAGTATTCTTGTTTAATAAATTCCATTTTTTTAAGACATGAATCTAAGAGTTCTGCATGTTGTTTCAACAGATACAAGTTACAAATTAGATTGCTCAGTTCTGCCTGCCTCTGTGGTGCCAAATGGTAGCGTTTCGGCCTTTCATCCAGAGGTCCCAGGTTCAAATCGCAGTCAGGCACGGCATTTTTCACACATGCTGCAATTCATTCATCTCATCCTCTGAAGATATAACTTATCAGTGGTTCCAGAGTTTAAACAAGAAAAAAAAAAGATTGCTCAGTTTTGCTTGTGTATTAAGGTGAAGTTCAGTATTTGATTCTTCTCAAATTAAAACCATGAAGTACCAGTTTCATAGCTGAACAAACATTTGGATACTGCTTTCATTGTTTGAATTGAAACTGGTAACATTTGTTAAGCAAAAATAGCAGCCATTGTAATGATAGGTTCTCACCAAATCATAGTACAAGGCAAATGCTCTTTTTTCCTTTTAACCACTGAGTTAGCTTAACATAGCTCTTGATGCATGCTATATGTGAAGCCCAGGATTTATCTTGGTCCTCCAAGAGACAGTCAAAATGATGTCTATAAGCAGTACTCTGCAGATTCGATACCGGTTTTCATTGATTTTAAGTGGTAAATTCTCCACAAACAAAACAAAAAATATTTGGAGAATTTTTACAAGCCTAATTTTTGTTCATAGTAGAATTCAAAATGTTCTAATGAATGAAATTAAACTGAAATATTACAGAAATACTTAATTATAATCGACATTCAATAAAATAATACCAAAAAGATGTTCTGTCATAAAAATCTCAATAAATCTATGGCATTGCTTTTGAAAAACAATGTTTATAACATGTGTATGATAAAACCATTACCACAACTAAAGAACACAGCAAGTCATAACCAAGAGCTTTACTCATACTGAAAATTTAATCACGTTGTTTTGCTCATTACTTGATTCACAGACATGTCTATAAATGTCTGGCTTGAGATGAAATGTCATCATTCAACTGTTATGTGTTAAATATAGGTCAACAGTATTCATCACAATATAAATCAGACGTAAATAAGCAAACATACACAGATGTACTAACTTAATTGTATTGTTTGTTCCACAAATGATTGAACAAACAAATTTAAGAAGTTGTAACTTAAGAACATTATATTATTGGTTGTTTTGGAATACATAATCAGATTCAGCGTATAAAATACTTATAGAACACTTACACCCTTTTCAGTTCTAAATTTTATGTTGACCAGTGTTATTAGTATTATACAACACAGACCCAAATTTAGAAAGCAAATACAAGGAAATAGTGCACATTCAAACATAATACAAAAAAAATCAGACCTTTTGTTATGTAAACTATTAATATTAGTAAAAAGTAGATAACTTAATAACTTGTAATTTACCTTCCCCATTTTCCAACTGCTCTGTAAGCAATAGTCGCGTACGGATTTCGACTTGAACCTCGATATTCTGGGTAACGTTCTTCAAGAATTGCCCAACAGCGACCTAATCTTGTACCACCATAACCAGCATTTAAACAGAATACTATTACTAAAACAAGGCCTATCCAACCTAAAACAAAAAAATAAAAATAAAAGTTATTTACAACATATCAAGTACATATGATATCTTGTAAATACGTACATGAGATTTGTTATTGATATTTAAAAACATGAATTGTCATAAATATTTGAATACTACAAAAAACATGAGATTTAAAAACTCATCACCAAAATATATTCTAAAGTACATCAAGTGGTTATGAAACAAGTTCTAATTTTATAAAACTATTATTTATTTTAAAGTTTTGCAAATTTCTAACATTAATTTAAAAAAGGTTTGCTGCTAAATAGTTTAATGTGGAGAAAATTTTTATTCTGTTTTTGACATGCCTTTAGCAGAAATCCATTCTTTCTGAAGAATATTATTCACTTAGCTTCTTTTGTTAAATTTTCTAATTAATAACACTTTATTTATTATCTGCTTTAGTTACAATATCATTGGTATAGTTTGTGGTCTACAGATCATATTTTTGTGGAACAGTCAATGTTACATATTCTGTGAATAGTATTATATTATTATTATTATCACTATCACCACATCCACCCATCATTACCACCACCACCACATGATGTTGAAATTTACAACTACTGTATCTTAAATTTATCAACTGTATTAGATACACTACAGGGAAATTTTACAGAGAACAATTGAAATTTGCAGTATGTAACAATTAAAATTATCCTTTCAACATCCTATGTTTTTAACATTGATCATTCCATCAATAGTGCAGCTGAAATGAAGTTCCCAATACTTCTTTAAATTTTAATCTATAACTTTTTTAACTCTGTTAAAATATTACATATTTTTAAAAATAATACAGGAGTTTTATCTCTGCTAATATTATTCACAGAACGATTCACTGAAATTCAATCTATACAATCTATACTCCCTTTCAAAGGACAGTAAAGAAGTTCACCGATATAAAACTCATAAGCATACTACCGATAAAAAAAGATAAAGTTAGTCTTTATTTTCAAAAAAATTGAGAGACTTTTGCAAGACAATAGGAGAATATCCTACAGCAAGGTAATGATCATGTACTTTGATCGGCTGATCAGAATTGCTGACAAACAATAGTCAGCAGAGAGCCACATAGGTGACAAAGTTTAGAGAACAACAATTGAGATTTTTTTTTTGGTATTTTAGAAAATCAAAAAAACATAGGAGAAAGAAGAAACTCAAAACTGCCTCCAATACAAAAATAGAATTAGACCATCATGTAATAGAAATAATTACAAATCTGAAAGACCTGTTTGAAAGAATTTTTATAATTATGTCAAAAAATTAGTCTAAAGATTTCTTAGCTCGGAATCTAAGACAATTATATGTCTGAAATAATTCACTTGAACCACCACTTTTATTGGTTTTAAGAATACTTTATTCTGCTAAACTGTGATTTGGTAAAATATTTATCCTTTACAAAGTAATTTAATTTAAAAATTACTGCACTCATAGTATATATTCAATAATCATTATTTGAAAATAGTACAAAATGATATTTTTATTTATTGTTAAAAAAGTTTAAAATTACAAAAACTCTTTTATATTAAGACAACAAAGACTGAAATTTTTTATGCCAACAGACAACCTATTCACATTTTAATATTATTAATTATTTTATTTTTATTACAGAAATTATTTAACAAATAAAGATTAGTTTTTATTTATGATTTATTTATTTTTAATTTGAAATGAGTAAACGTAGACTATCTGATTAACGTCTTCTATGGTTACACAATTTACTATCCAAATTGGTTACGCCTAATACATCGGAAAGGTATATGTAAGTGTACATCCAAAACACTTTCTTTTAAATTCAAAATGTCACAATTAAATCAGATGAAGTCATTTTAAAAGATATCAATAAAGGGATTCTCTTTTAAGTATTTCCTTAAAAATATGTCACTGGCATATTACTAACATGTCACTAGCACATACTTAAGTATATATCGGAAACTGTTTCCAATACATACATACATACATACTTAAGTATATATGAAAATGTTTATTAAAGTATGAGAATGTTAGGAAATTGAGAACTAATAATATTTTAAGCTATATACATTAGTCTCAACTTGTAAAACTTATAGAAGAATCAATACAGAAAGTGATGATTAATTTTGAAGCCAAAAAAAAGTATGCAAAGAAAAAAAGATTAGATATTTTTGATAGACTGATGACATTATTCTTAATCAAAATTTGTTAGAAAAAATTTTGAATAACATAAATTTATTAATAAGCAAAAGACCAATTTGAAACCTAAAAAAATAAAAACAAAGTGAATGTGACTGCCTGAGCATTAATAAGAAATTAAATATTAAAAAAATAAAACATAATTAAAAAAAAAAATACATATATATATATATACTCTATATGTAATCTAATATATATATTTTTTAGCCACTTCACAAGGTACCAAGGTACAGAATAAAAGAAACATTCCTACCTTTACTTTTTTATACACATCAAAGCACTTTTGAATGTAAATGCATCTTCAGCGATGTTTTTTAAAATTCTTTTTTACTTACATTTGCAGAAATTATAAAAATACTTATTGATTAAAATATCAAAAATTTGTAGAATAAATATTTGTTAAGTCAAAATAAATTAAAATATGTTATCTGTTGCTAATTTAATACACTAATATAGTACTACACTAGCTGCAGTACTGTACTGTTATTTGTGTACATGTGAGTAAAAGAGAATTTTAAAAACATCATCCCAACCCCCCTTAGGGGAAGACACCCACCAAGTGACGATTCCGGTCGCCACACCACTCCTCCCGTTCCTAGCCCTGAGGGGCTTTACC
>JAAAKQ030210000.1:0-29093 GCA_010016005.3 Zanna intricata | reverse complement strand
TGAATTATTTAAATACTATTAACATACAAATGAAATAATATTAACAGAATATTATTATTAAATATAGAAATGAAATAGTATCAACAAAATATTATTATTAAATATAGAAATGAAATAGTATCAACAAAATATTATTATTAAATATAGAAATGAAATAGTATCAACAAAATATTATTATTAAATATAGAAATGGAATAATTATTAACAAAATATCATTATTAAATATTATTAACATAACAATTTAACAATGTTTAACTCTTTAATTAGTAATACATTTATTTTGTGGACTTCAATATATTTGGGGAGTTATAATAATTTTATAAAAACCTTGTACTACAACAATACATATATTCGTACATTTTGACCACCAATTTGCTATTGTCATACTGCTTACATTATTCCTTGCAATTCCAGCACTGTATATAACATTTTTTAATGAAGGATTTTTCAAAAATCTCCAATTGTAATTCTGAATTGTAATTCTCCAATTGTTGTTTACGATAGCCGTTATTAACTCTTGTCGATAATAGGCTTTAAAGGTTCTTTGGTCTCTGTGGCGCGAATGGTAGCATCTCAGCATTTCATCCGGGGGTTCCAGGTTCGAATTAGGCCTGAAATTTTTTTTTTCATTTTACATGCTACAGAAACTGTCATTCATCTCATGAGACACAGAGATTAAAAAAAGGCCTTAAAGGTTCAAATAATTCCTTTATCCAATGGCTGGATTAATGACGTATTTGTAGGTAAAAACGTAGCTATAATTTCTATTTTTGTAATCATTGGATTTTAATAAGTCTAATGGAGGATGAGTCAGACAATTATTGAAAAGTAAAAACACTTTTTCTTCTATCTTCTATAAGTGGAATAACTCTTGATAGATGTCATGAATTTTAAACCATGTTTTAACATTTTTTTAAATTATTCGATATCCTTCAAGAATTTTTATCCATACTTATGAGAAAGTTGATAAAAAATATGTACAGTATCAAAAATTTCAAAAATTTTTATTCATGATGACAGTTATCCTTACTTAGGAAACATGCTCTAACCCACATTATAACTTTCTCCAGTTTTTTGAACTGAGTAATAGGATGATAAGATACTGTATGCTATTACTATTGTATATATGTATTCATATACATGTATGCTATGTATATGTAAATGTATATATATGTACAATATGCCGAATAAGCTGAAAGCTTATACGTTGGAATATGAAATGGAAACTTTGTAGCGTGTAAAAAATGCCATGCCTGATCAGGATTTAAATTCATGATCTCTGGATGAAAGGCTGGCTGCTACCACTCCATTGCAGAATTAGATATTTAATTATGACTTATGAACTTGCTCAAGAAGTTGAAAAATTGAGCACAATAAATATTGCTTAACTATATTATGACTTTGAAATTTATTCCTCAGATTTCAATGGTGTCTGTTAAATTTTATATGTACTCGTATATAAAATTTGTGTACATATACATACATACATACACATTTCTCTCATGGTCTACTGACAATGATTCTTTAATAAACAAAAATTACAATCAAATTTTAGATGTTAAATAATTTTTTTTGTTTAAAGTCTTCATGTGGTTTAAGTTAATCATTCTATACTTTCAGGTTTATTTATTATCTCTGAACTAAAAAATTATCATCATCATGTAACTTCTTCTACCAAAAAGTTACATGATGATAGTTGGGATAATATAATTAATTGTTTATAATAATGAATTCTTTTTTCCACAAAGGCTAGGTTATGCAATGGATATATAACATGAATTTTTGTCATAAAACTCTGGATTTCAATCAAAATTTATTATATTTCTTCATTGTCCATGTACCTAATTCTCATGGCATATAGTTGTTGTTTATCATCTGTTATATTTTCAGCTTGCCTTAGAAATATAATCAGCTTTAGTTTCATTGAACTGATTCCAATTTTACTTTAAAATACCAAATTTTATATTTTTACATGATTTGATAGCATTGATTTATTGAATCACATATGTCTCATTACTTTATGAAATCTGTTCCCAGGGCTGATTGTAGCTTTTATTAACAATATTCATAGATTACAACTTCAATATTCTGTGAATAAAACTCTTCATTCAGACCATGAATATAGCTTGTAGGAACCTATGTTCATAAAAATATCTAATTTTTATTCAAAAATCACAAAACATTTTTATCCCCTCATTTACAGTCATAACACGTGTGTGTTATGTTTTCAACTCCAACCATAACCGAAAATATGAACTTGCCAAGGAATAGACGATTCTATTCAGTGGGTCTTGAAATCATCCTCTTGCACCACTGTGAACATTTTTTTTGTTTTCATCTCCATTACCCAAGTTTTGTTGAAATGGTTGTTTTTCTTTATCAATACTCACTGGATCAAAATTTCAGATTCAGTTAATAGTGTTATAGTACTTACAGTCTCCTTGAATAAACTGCAATTTCTGACTTAAAAGGTTTTTTCTGCATTTTTGAATAAAGTTTTATGGAGGAAATATTCTTGTTTTAAATTTCAGATACAAATTAATAATAAATTATTGATAGCTGGCCTCCATGGCGCGAGTGGTAGCATCTCGGCCTTTCAACTGGAGGTTCTGGGTTCAAATCCCGGTCAGATATGGCATTTTCACATATGCTACAAATCATTCAACTCATCCGTTGAACACTTAATGGTGGTTCACGAGGTTAAAAAATAAAAATTTATTAATGGGAAACATTAAAATGTTTTGTTTTATTTGAGTTTCCTTATGCAGTAAAATATTCATATAAAGCTGCCCTGAAAATACCAATATCTTTAAAATCCTTTGTTATAACACTAATTACATTTTTAAAGAAAATTTATATAATTATACATTTTCTGTTATTCCTATAATAAAGTCTAGCAAAGGAAAATCATATACCTGTAGTATAGCCTCATATCTCTAATGAATGTTTTTTTGGAACTATTGGAAAAAATAGGGCAAAAGAGTGTAATATTTGGGAAATATTTTATTGCATCAGAATACATATTTTAATGAATAATCTTTTACAGACCAATTTCAAAGTTAACCATGAAAAATTTTCTGTACCAAAACTTTCCTGCTGTTTTCCTAAAATTAGCAAAAGCCCATAACACAAGATGTTTAGATTTTAGAAAACCTCACAGAAGAGCTATCAAATAAACATTTCAACTAGTACCTTGATTTTTTATGAAATGGCCAGATAATAGAGTTCTGACAATCTCACAGGAAATATCACCATACAACTGAATGCTAGTAAAATGTTCTAGTTAATACTAGAAGACGGAATAGATGGAACCAGAGCAGCAGTTGACACAATTTTAAAGCTACTTATTTAAGTTTCAAGAATGAAGAATAAGGAAAGGACCAGAGTGATCCATCTGTCCAATCAGCTCATAGATGAGCTGATGAGCATAGTTTACGTTTTTACCAAAACTAATGGCTGAAAAACTGTGAAAATATTGAATTGAATTAATGTTTAACTAACTTATGGTAAGTATTTAAAATGTTTATTTGTAAATTAATTCTTTTTACTTATGAATTCTTTTCTTTTTTTTCTTTGTTCTTAATGGATGATGTTGAATCTGCCGAAGTGTTTAATACCTGTTTATTCTTGCCATGAGTGGAAAATTGAAACTGTGGAATCACTGGGAAATAAGAGAGATGGATATGGTGAAATACAGTCTCGTCTTGCATCAAATAATGGTACTCAATGCGGATACTGCAGTCCTGGAATGGTTATGAACATGTACAGGTAAAAAAATAAATAAGATTCCTTTATAGCCTCATTTATTATTCATTTATAGCCTATTTATTATTTGACAAGTGTTTCATTACACCAGTTTTCTTTTATATCTATTGCTGATTAAATCAAAGTTCCTTTCTATTACTTTTAGTTCATTGTAATTGTGTCATCTAAACATGTTTACAACATCATTTGCCCTTTTTATCAGCTGTTCTGATTAATATATTTTAATTTTTGTCTACTTTTGCAGTATTTATCTTCTGCTTCATTATAGCAACAAATTTATTAATTTTAGGTACCTCAAAATGACCCAAACTATGATTAATGGTTTTATATAACAAACTTTGTGTATTATATGCTGTAAAACTACTTGTAAATATCAGTTCATCAATTCTTGCTTTCATTCATGTATTGCATATGTATTCAATTTTGTACAGTATTTCTACAATAGCTGCCCATAAAGAAATAACACTATTTACAGAATGTATTTATTATTAATAATTTTCTGCACAAAGAAAATTAACTTTTTTGTGTTTTTAACATAATCTTATTGTTAACACATTTGCGTTGTTTGATTTTTCGGTTTTATTATTTGTTTATTTTTTATAGTTATTGCCTGTCCCTGTTAAAAGCTTTTCGTTGGGTCCCTTACTTATTGTTATGAAATGTTACATACACATATTTCGGAACTATTCCAGCTAATTTTGTCCCTCTCTGTAATTTTCCACAACCCTCCTTCATCTGTTCCCATATTTGCACTATATTGCGCGTGTTACGAGCTTTCCTTTTTCTTTCTTTCGTTTTGGTTTTTAGTCGGCTCTCAGTTTTGTTGCGATTAGGACGTTCTTCGTCGACTCCTGGGTTCGCCAGTTCTTTAGTCCTTCGCGCTCCATCAATTCTATACTTTTCTCAGCCGGGAGTCAACAACGTAGGCAACCTGACCACAAACCTTCCAGCTCCAGAGTTCGACCGTTTTATATTTTATTCGATCACATTCTAACATTTTGATGTTTCGTAATGGTTTCAACAAGTGCACCCGCCAGGTATCTCTACTAATTACAAATAGTGAAACAATCAAATTGTAAGGTGATACTGTTTCTTGATCATATATTTTTTATAATTTATTTCATTTTAATATGCATTTAATTCTCAGTGATTTGTTTTTGTATTTTTTCACATGAAATTAAATAATTAAACATTAAATAATCCAATCGCTCTCTTTCTATTTGGCTTTAAATAAAGCATTTGTGAAATTTATAATAGTGTTGATTGCTAAACTCATTAATTGTGTACACATAAGTATTAAATGCAAGTTACAAAACATGAATAGTTACTGTTTTTTTCCAAATTTCAAATTATTATTTGTCAAGTGTTTTTTTTTTTTTTTTTAATATAAATTTAAATTCTTTATACAGTCTCTTTCTTACCAGAGTATTTTTATTTTAACTAATTTTCCAATTATGCTCGCACGGCAGTAGTTAGCCTACGCGCTAACTACTTATACGGTTATATTATTGACATTTTCTTTATTTTGAAAATTATAACTCCGTTATTATTCTCTGTTATTTAATTCTTTACCATTATCATTATTTAAATAAATAATAACGTTGTAAAAGTAATTACTTCAACCACGATTGATTTTCACAGAAATAACTGGACAGTGAAGTTGTGAATTATTTTGAATATATCTGATAAACCTTGATTTTGGTCTTACATATGAAATCACTGATGAGTTGAAATTAACACAGGGATCAGAAGTAGGGTAGGGTTCTCTTAACAGGTCCATAGATTTTAAGTTATTGAATTGCATACCTTTCTTTTAATTTAATGCCAATTGAAAAGTAATGTAAATATTTTTCTTTATTCTATGACTGATTTACTGCATAATCTGAAGAGTTATGACATGATAAATTAATGTATTTATGCTGAAATAGTTATTTATTTGTAAATATAGATAAAATTATTACAGATATAATAATTTATTATAATATTAAATAATAATTATTATATTATTAAATATAGATTAAATTATAGATATTTTCTTAAATTTCTTTAGAGTGTTATGTTTTCAATGTTTTTCATTACTTTTAGGCTTTTTTAGTTTTGTTGGGTAAACATAGGAAAATGATCTATAAAAATTTTAGCATACAAAAGTGCTAACTCTGATCAGGATTTGAAACCAGAACCTTCCTGATAAAAGATGAAAACAATACTATTCCTTCTAAGAAATCAGTGTTATATAAAAAAAAGGTGAAAACAGTGTACAAAATCATATTGCTCATAATTATATATTTTGGAGTAAAATGTAAGTGAATATAATTAGTAATAATGAAATCGTTTACTTGCAGCTTATTGAAGAACAAGAAAAATATTACCATGCTTGAAGTAGAGAATTCATTTGGTGGTAATATTTGTCGTTGCACAGGATACAGACCTATTTTAGATGCTTTTAAATCACTTGCAGCTGATGCACCAAAAGAGCTTATTGAAAAATGTACTGATATTGAGGTAAATTGATTTTTTTTTTAAACTTTGTAAATTAGTATAGTAGGAGTTAAGTATGTGATTAAATTTACTTAACTTTATTATTATAATTAATTTTTATAACCTAGCAATTTTGTTGGATACTTGTTTGAACAAGTACCCAACAAAATGAAATTTGATTTCAATAGGTACAAATTAGCCACTAAACATCATTGTTTATGAATAATATGACCATGTTTTCGAATGTCTCATTATTTCTTAAGGTCAAATATTTAATAATTATTCTAATATTTTATTTTTAGTGTTTTATAATGTGTTTTAGAATTTTACATAAATTTTGAATGTTAATTTAAGTGTTTCGTCTATTTATGCTGTGTGGCGTTTACCAATCAGTAATTTTGCTGTTTTAATTCAGATTTTTATTACTGCTATTTCTTTGAGGTTTATTTTAGTATGTGGCATAGGCACTTAAAAAATCTATGTTGCACTATGTGAGTAATATTTTTCATTGTGATGTTTTAATTGCTTATTTTATATGTTTACTGTTATTAATTTTTAAGTTTGGTATTGTCTCTTAAAATTTTTATTATAGTAATGTTATATTCAGACACTGATAATGATACATAGCTGTACACCTAAAAAAAAAAAAAAATAATAAAATAAAATTATCCCTTCTAAAACAATATTTTCTAATTTTCAAAGCTTTATTAAAAGTGAATAGGAAATATGCATAAGTGAATAGGAATACAAAGACACAGGTGATGCAGTGAAAATAAAAACATAATGGTAATAACAATAATAAATAAATTTAAATGGTGTTAAACAAACTTTATTCATGTCTCAAAAATATAAAGATTCCAAGATATGATGAGAGTTATGCTTACAATTAATTTTTATTATTTTATAATAAGAATTAATAATTTGTGTCAACTTTAATTATAACATCTATTTTATTTTGATTATTTCTTTTGAATTATTAGAAAATTAAATTAAATATGTTCACAAGGAAAAAATTTTTTTTCTTTGTCTTTAAACTACTGAACAAATTTTTTCTGTAATGTTTGCTAAGATTTTCCTTCACTATTGTTTTGCTTGAGTTTTTATTTTAATTTATTATATTTTAATTAAAATAGGACAATTAATCCTAAATATTGTGAATGGAACTCTGATTTAAAAGCTTAAGCTAGTTATAATCATTACACTACAAAACAAATATGAAAATGATTTGGTAATTTTAAAAACAAATAATAATAATTTTTTTTTTAAATTTATTATTTTTTCAATAAGGATGGCCTCTCACACCTTATAGTCATCCCAGTCCGTTTGGAGCTTCTCCATAAAAAGCCCTACTTTAAACAGGTAAGCTAGATGACCTAACCTAACTCAGCAAAACCATCAAAACCGGAACAGAAATAGAAACCTTAATGTGTTGTACACGGAATCGGAACCTACCACGGAAGGGGGAATAACATACTTTAGCAATAAATATATAAAAAGAAATAAGTTTAATACTATGTAAATCCCCGAAGGGGAGTCTTATTCTCTAAGACTTTTGGGGGTTGGCGTCCCCACGGCCCTAACCTCTACAGCTTTTCTTTCCACTACTTACAGAGCTTCAGAACACTTTATACTACACCAATAACAACATATACCCTTACACAGCTACGCAACAACATTCTACACTATTTCTTCTTACATATACACTCGGTGATGTTGCGACACCTTACGAAACGTAGTCGTAGCCCAAGGTGGGAATTATGTGCCAATGGGTGAGTCTCAAACGATATCCTCTGAGCACCTGGGCGAACCTAGTCGTAGTTTAGCTCTAGCTCCAGGATGTGTGAGCTCTACTGGAGCGCACACGTACTGGCCAGCAGTACCGATCCACTACTGAGCCTACCGCTCCAGCACACGCACTGGAGCTCTTAAATCGAACTTATATCGTTGGTACTCGTGGACCAAGATTTCAAGTCCACAAAAAAATTCTATGATAGTTGGTGTCCATCTGAAAAAAAAATATCCCCAAAAAAAAATGTAGTGAAAAGGTCTCGGTCAGCTTTGTGTGACGAGGATAATAGTCATCCAGAAGAGAGTACATTAAATTGTTTGGCATTAAATCTAAACTACTAAAATATTCGTTTTGTTGTTCTTCGGAATAATCAAGAGGGTGGCTCTCTCCATAAGGTCTCCGCTTTTTTAATTAACAAATGTGTAACTGGTTTAATTGGTTCTTCGAAAAAAATATCAGGAAATTACGAGACGGAACGATTCTGGTAGAAACATTCAATGATGAGCAGAGTAGGTCCCTATTACTTCTCAGCAATATGGATGGCATAAGAGTAAGTGCGAAATGCTACAAGACACTTAATACCAGCCGGAGAGTTATTTCATGCCGCGACCTTATGGAAATGGATATAATTGAAATAGCTAATGAACTTCGTAACCAGGAAGTTACGGAGGTGAAACAAATAAAGAAACGAGAGAACGAGATGGAAGGATCTATACCGTCTCTTATTTTAACTTCTACTACCTTCAGAGAAGATAAAAGTGCGTTACCGGTCGGTTCAAGTGCGACCTTTCATCATCAACCCACGACAATGTTTGCAATCCAAGGGTATGGTCATACTACTACTTCTTGTTCAAACACTGTGATTTGCTCTCGATGTGCCAAAGAAGGGCACAATAACACCAACTGCCAAGAAGAAGAAAAATATGCTATCTGTGGGGGATCGCGTTCTGCTCGATCTCGTGATTGGCCAATTTTCAAAGAAGAGGAGGCATTTAAAAAAAGGATTGATGGGCCAAACAAGTTCATATCCTTATCATCCGGTTCATTGCCCATATCGGTTCATATCGACCTGTCGATATGCTTACCGATTTTGCTTATTCATCTTAATTGGTCAGTTTGTGATGACTTTCACAGCAGTGACCACAAGCCAATTATTATTGCTTTTGGTACCGACCGCGAGGTGATGAAAAGACCACAAAGATGGATTGTCGAAAAAGCGGATTGGAGCGGTTACTATAAACTCTTCCCATTACAGTATGACGATGGTGCTGGCGTCCCTGTTCAACTTTCATCTTTTACATCCATGGTACTGGAGAATGCTAGTAGATATATAGTGCAAACATCGGGAAACTTAAGATGTCTTTCCATTCCTTGGTGGAAGATGACTGCCAGAACGCTATTACAAATCACCGGCAGGCACTATACAAATTTAACCGCAGGCCTACGACCGAACATCTGAATTTATACCGTAAAGCTAGAGCAGTATGCCGTCGAATACTCTTGGATGCTAAAAGGAAGTCTTGAATGAAATACGTGAACACTATCTCGCGAACTACTCCCATCACTACTACATAGAAAAAGATCCGTGCATTTTGCTGATCACCGAAACAATCTATTCTCGGATTCTTTCATAAAGGACAACTCATCTCAACACCTTTGCAGTGGCAAATAACTTGGCAGAATCTTTTGGTTCGGTGTCTCTCACCACAGCATACAGTGAAGAATTTCAGAGGTACAAATTACAGGAGGAAACATTATCTTTAAACGTTGGTAATTCGGTCGGTGAATTAAACACTCAATTTTCATTCAGTGAGTTGTTACATGCACTTACGAACTCACGTGACACCTCCCCTGGAGCTGATAACATTAATTGCATGCTCTCACATCTTCCTAATTCGGCGCTACAATCATCTATTGTGTATTTATAATAATTTGTTTTCCTTTCAGTCTAGTCAGAAGCCATTGTCAAAGATAAAGCAAGCCCCTCAAGCTACCATCCCATTTCATTGACAAGCGTGTTATGCAAAGTAATAGAGAGGATGGTGAACCGCATAATTACACGGTGTTCGGAGAGACATGGGCTTTTATTTCCAAAGCAATGTGGTCTCCGACAAGGACGGTCTTCCATTGACCATTTAGTTTCATTGGTATCAGCTCTCCAAAACGCTTTTCTTCACCGCTAACGCCTCGTTGCTATCTCATTTGATATAAAAAAAAACCGTATGATACGGCCTGGCGACTTGGTATTCTTAACACCCTTAAAGAATAGGGAATCAAGGGCTATATGCTTGCTTTTATTAGGGGTTTCTTGAATGACCTAACTTTCCATGTTCGGATATGAGATTCTTTATCGGGTAACGTCATCTTGGAGAATAGAGTGCCTGAAGGAAGTGTTTTATGTGCTACCTTATTTTCTACAGCCATCAACAATATTACTAAATGTGTGCAGCCACCAGTTTCATGTTCATTATTTGTTGATGATTTTGCTATATATATTACGTCCCGTTCTACAGCCACAGCAGGGAGATTACTACAGAACACAATATCTTGCCTTGAAACTTGAATCCAGGGTTACCGGCTTCAACTTTTCAACCGAGAAAACTAAACGTGTAATTTTTTCTCGGCTCAGGGACCCTTCCATTCCGCAAGTATTTCTCAACGGAAGGCTGTTTGCTGTCTTTCCTGATATCAGGTTTTTAGGTTTAGTTTTTGATAGCCATCTTATGTGGGCGAAACACATCAAAAAATTAAAAGTACAAAGTTCCAAACATTTAGATATGTTTTCAGTCTTTAGCAATACAAATTAGGGATCCGATCGGTCAAATATGATATGTTTTTGTTACTCTTTAGTTCGTTCCCGTTTAGATTACGGTTGTGTCGCCTATTCTTCAGCGCGTCATACTGTCCTTAAAATGCTGGATGCTGTACATCATTCTTTATTCATTTTTTATTAGCTCGTTATGTGTAATCTGGGCGATGATATCGCTTCAGCGTTTTTCGAACCCTAACAAAATATACATATATATTCTATGCAATTACCCTTTTATAAGATAAACATGATACGAATCCATGCTAAATAACAATGTTCAAAATTAAAAAATAAAACTAAAGAAAAATCCTGTATGTATCTTTACAAAAAAAAAGCAAAGCCTGTTGTCAAATACATCAATATCTGTATCTAACTCATTTAGTGTCTTTACACATCTCAACAATAGCATCAAAGTATTCTGACTTTCCATCATCTATATCTTTAACATTTTGTGCTTCTAAACCTTACATGCGGTACAACAAAACCAGTGTTTTCTTCATCAACATTGATATACCAATGAATTGTCTTATACATCAGGAATAACTCCTGCATTGTCTTTCTACCTTTTAATCGTGCTAAACTCAATGATTTACAGGATTCTTAATAAATGAACCCCTCTTCTTCAAATCATGCATACAAAATGCAGTAAAAAAAAGCTTCATGATTGCTTCTATCATATTTGTTGTGTAGTCTCTTTCATAATTCCAGACAACCAAACAATATTCTAAAATTGTTTTCATCATATCTGGTACAAACACAGGATGGGGTGGTTCTTTACTGTAGTGGTTTTTCTGGTAAAAGTGATCAATACTGTTTTATCCGTATTTAACAGCATTCCATTATCCAGTGACCATTAATAAACTATAACAATATCTCCCTGAAGCGCAAATACATCCTGTTGTGATTTCACTGGTACATAAATTTGCAAATCATCAGGATAAAGGCTGCATAGATAGAATAATTTCCTCTCATCCACCAAGTGATGTCATTCACAAACAGGATTAAAAGGAAAGGCCCAAAATTAGAAACTTGTGGTAACTTCCATTGAAGTACTCTGTGGAAACTTTCTGAAAATTTTTACATGAAATTTTCTGTCTGAGAGATAAGAAGTTATCCATTTAAGTGAGCATCAAAAATGCCCATAGCCCTTCAATTTTCTTAACAGTATGTTATGGGGCAAAGTATTGAAGGTTTTCCTAAAATTGAAGTATAAAGCATCAACTTGCTTTTTACTACTGACCTCAGGTGCATATTATTCAAAGCCTTGAAAAGATTAGTCCCTGTGGATCTTTTTACAATAAAACTATGTTGGTGAGTCAATTAACTTGACTAATGGATTCATCATGAATGTATGGATACATTTTTCAAAAACTTTGGCAAAAATGTTGATCACATAGATCAACTTGTAGTTTGACGTATCATGTAGGTTGCCTTTCTTAGGAACAGGTGATACCAGAGCCTTCTTCCAAGATTTTGGAAAAATGCCTTCCTTCAGGCTTCTATTAAACAAGCCAGCAAGTGCCAGAGCTATGACTCCACCAATTCCTTTAAAACAAAAGATGGAACTTTATCATAACCTGCTGTAGTATTTACTCTCAGAGTTGATTGTCATAAGCACTTCCTTCTCACCAAGGTGAAGAATATCCAAGGGATCAGTGTCAAGCCATTGGTGTTAACTGGCGGATCCTTATCAGCAGTCGTAGAAGGCTGGTAAAGAGAACTAAAATATTTACTAAATGCTTTGCTTAATTCCTTAGCTTCAGTCGTAATTTTGTGACCTAGATCTTAATCTATATTCTATCTAGCCACTAGAATTATTCATAAATGATTTGATGTATTTAAATAAGTTCATCAACTTGAATCTCAATTGTAGTAGCTCTTTTCTTCCTATAACTTTGGCTTCCCTTTGCAAACCAGCGACCTCTCATAGTCAACAATCAACCCAGTTCTCTGGAGCTTTCTAAGCGTGTTACATTTAACTTTAGGCATCTTAGCAATCTGTTTGAGAACCAAGCAGGTTATTTCATTGTTCTATTAATCCTCCTCATAGGGACATATTTATATAAGAGATCATGAAGTGTCATTTTGAATACCCTCGCAGCCTATTCCACTCTTTCCACATCAAGAACTGCTTCCCAATCTGTATCCTCAATGACCTTATTTAGGCTGCCATAATTTCCATTTATGAAATCAAAAATTTTGACAGATGTTTCTCAACAACACAACAAGGTTTCTCAACAACATGTTAATCCCATCCTTCATCTTAATCTATACCCAGACACACTCTTTCGTCAGTTCTAGAACAGAGCGACTTAAACTTTGTAGTCCATTTCTTACAGCAATGAGAGACCCACCCCTGCGCCCCGTGCATCTTACCAATCCTAAAAAACCTCTATCTGATCTGTTCATTGTACAACCAACATGAAAATACTCGGTTTATATTGTTTTATAATAATATAAGACGAAATGTGTAACAATATTTTGAAAGATGTTTCAAAAAGAGACACAACATTACAGTGGTTCTCAACAATCGAGGATAGAAACTCATCTGCTTTGGTGCGTAATCCTCTAACATTCTGATAGTATAATTGGAGGTTCTTATACATTATTGCTGTTAATATTAGCAACCTTCGCTGTCTTCTTATTCTCATTATTATTACACATTTGTTTTCCCTTTCATTCTACCATAATATGGGAGGACTAAAATACCAGTTGGCCGAATTTCTGGACTCATGATGTTTTGAAAGTTCACAACAGATACTAAGACATGGAACAAATTGTATCCCTCTTTCTGTATTTCCAGTCTACTACATTTGACTGTATATTGGCAGTCTCTTCTTTAGTGGTATCATATATATCATTTTCCTTAACATTACAGTCAAATCTAGTTACAAATAGTGCCTTGTACTTCAGCTTTACCAAGTGGGTCTTATTTATTCCACTGACCAAAATCATCCTCTAAGCAGTTGGTTGACCTTTTTCTTTTGACTTTGCCGGACTTCTTTTCCTGCTGCATGCCACGGTCTTCCATCCATTGTTATTGACACCAGAAGGAACAGGTATATCAATCTTGATGACTTCAGCAGATGTTAAGTCAGCAATCACACTTGAAACAACAAGCGCTGCAAGTATTTATTACTTTGGAATTTCCAACTCTGATTCACTGTAGTTTGCCTCCATATGCCACGGGTGCATCAAACCCGTACTACTTTTAATGCACTACTTCTGGACATGTCAGGATAAGAGTTGTCTCTTTTAAACAGTCACGTCCAACACTTACTATCTTCAGGGCTTTTAACAGGTTTACATTCTCAGTTCGCAGATCTATAACCTCAGACAAAATCTTCTCCAGCTTACCGACAAGTGCATCCACTTTTCTTCCCAGCCTTTGAATAATTTTAAGCTACTCAGGCACAAAACGATATGGCCTTCTCTTTACAATTTTCTCGTCTTACAGTTTTTTCAATTTCTCAGTACTGTCACCACCTGCTTTATGTCCAAGAGGATCTTCAGTCCAAACATCATCTTCCTCAATCTCCTCATCTAAACCAACTGATGTAAAAAACTTACTAGTTATAGGCTGGACCCTTGACAATATAGTATAAATTTTACCAACTGAGTCAAATCTCCCTTAGGGATCTTTGCACATTTGTCACATTTATGATGGTTTTTTTTTTCAGGGCGAACAACACTATGGTGTTATTATTGCCCGGATAAAATACCAATTGGTAATTTAATAAATTAAAAAAACTATTAAAAACATTAAAATTAAAACAAACAAAATAATAAATAAATAGAATAAAATTAAGAAAACTAATTTTACCAAAACCTTATATCTAGTATCATAAATGATAAAATTAAAATGTTAAAAATTAAAACAAGATTAAAATAAAATAAAACTTAAAGCTAATATCACATGCAAGATATTTTTAAAACTTAAAACTAATATTTGGTAAATCTTACAGCTAATATCACGGATAAACTAAGTTAAAACTTAAAACTAAGAACTTAAAACTAATATCACAGTACATATTTAATAAAATAAAAAAACTAAAATATAAGTAATGTTAAAAATCCGTAAGGGGTGTAAAAGGTCCCGTAACGAATAACAAAAAAAGGAAAAAACAATAAATATCTTAAATTTTATTAAAAAAATTTATATGACGCAGGAATCTCAGAACCCTAACTATCATAGTATCATCGTTTATTAGAATATGGCGAATATTAGCAGGTAATTTAAATTTGCATCGTAATGCCGCATAACATATGCAATCTGTCAAGATATGACGCACAGTTAGTCGGCAATTACATCTGATACAGTGTGGTGCATGGTTTCCAGACATAAGGTACTCATGTGTAACCCTTGTATGTCCTATCCGCAATCGGCAGAGGACAACTTCCTCACAACGAATTTTTCTGTATGAGGAATTTATGATGGTGCTTGCATCACTCTCCATCAAGATATTACATTCAGTCTTCCCATACTGTAAACATTCAGAATTAAAAACACTTGAACATATCATGCAGGGCAATTGCAATTGTTTCCCAGATATTCCTTTGTTACAAACAGGACTAAGCCTTTTCATATGGATCATCCTTCCAGAAAAAGAAAATAATAATTTACAAGACCTAACACTAAACATAAACCTAATACTAGTTAGTTGTCAAAAGAATAAAAACTTCTTGGTACATCTGTTGCCAATTCTTTTTAAAAAAAAAAGGATAATAAAGAAACTCAACCTTTAGCCAGAAGTGAGCAAGAAAGGAGATTGCTTCCTTGACCTACCAGGTGATAGACAATTAGTTTGATCTCACTACCTACCTACTGGGGAAAATAGATGGTAAAAAATTACCAATGATAAAAGATGGAATTTCAGAAAAGATGGAATGAAAAGGTCAAACCCACAGAATCGTTGGTCCTTTTAGCTGGACAGGGCGAAAACCTGATCAGCTAGTCTAACCAGCAAAATTCCCAGACTGTTGCCTGGCCCCAACCGGCAGCAGACCAAAGTCAGCAAATCCCAGTCTACAGCACAGCTCAACATGGAGGTAAGAAATACCAACAACAGATGGAAAATGGCTGAAGAAACCTAGAGAAAACACCTGAAAAAAGCAAACTAAGGAAAATGTAAAAAAATAACAGTAAGAATAGAAATAATATCAAGCGCTTCTCAGAAAATCACTGTAAGTATACAGGTCCAGAGGCTGAGAAGTAATAATAATGATACAGTTTGATCCTGTTAGAGTGTAAGTTTTGGAGAAGATTGTATAATTTTCATTATAGAAAAGTTATGCAGTAAGGGGTATTTCAAAAAAAATTGGTTCAAGTTCTGGATGCAGTGTACTATACAGCATTAATACATTAGCTCCATTAAAGAGTATTCATAAAGTTATTTACCTCTGTTGCCGTTGTCAGAAAGATTATTTTCTCAGCCTAATTCATCTGTCATGTATTTGATATAACATATTTTCCAACCTTTCTTCCTTACATATACACTCAGAGGAATGTTGTGTCTGGTATGAAAAAATAAAATTCTCTTTGAATGACTCTGTTTTGCTTTGTCTAACTTTCTAACAGAATTTATTTTACCTTTTCTGGCCATGTTCTAATAACTAAATAAATTATAAAAAATGACATGTAATAAAATACACCAGATAATAATGATCAATGATTAATAGTTAGAAAAAGACAGAATAATTCACCGATATTCAAAAATACAAAAAAAAAATAAAGAGTGCATGTAACTGCGAATAATTTATCTCTGAACGTAGCCATATTAGACTAAAATGTTGGAAAATCTTTAAAACAAAGAAATACCAAGAATTATAAAACAAAATAAGAATTAAATTAAAAAAATAAAAAATAATTAAATTTAAAAAATGTTCTCTTTGTTGTAAGCCTGTTAATATTACTATTACTGTCTCCAATTAAATTTTATCTTTTTGAGAATTCATCAAGAAGTAAAGTAGAAACTCACTATTGCAGACTGCCCATTATTCTTGATTATAGACCTTTTTGCTTCTAGGGCCTAGAACAAGTTTATTGCTAGCAATACAATCACTGATAGTTTGCACCTGGGTACACAATGTTGTTCTGCAGACTGCTGTCTGTTATTCAGATGACATGCCATCATCTGTTGCATCTCTCCATTGCAGCTTGGTATGGGTGGGTATTTGTCACCTCGAAAATGGCTATGTGACTTGTATCGTATATAAGACTGCTTATAATTTTTTTGTTCTGGCACTTAACATACCAACATACCTACAAACTGACAGTCTTCTTAAGCTTGGTCCTGCAGAAAATATTACTTTCATAGTTTGGCTGTAGATTAAAGATGTAATATTCAAATCAAGCTATAGTTACCAATTCAAATTTAGTAAGCCAAAGAATGGAGAAAACCTCCTGTTCACATCTCAACTGATGTGTCTCAAGCAAAGCCTTCTCTGCAATTAAAAACTGTGAGCAATTTTTGTATGTTTTATAAATATCATGCTTTAACACTTTGTTTGTTTTTTCACAGAATCTAAAACCCTAAAAAAGTTTTTGGACACAGTACAAGAAAATATGTTAAAAGTATAATTATCTTAATATTCATGTAATTTTTAAATCACATATTTAGAGCCAAGAAAGAAAGTAATAAAATCTTTCTGAGAAGGAACTTGTTAATCATAAAATAGTTCCCCCCCCCCCTCGGGATTGAATCCTGGTCAGGCATGGCATTTTTCACACACGCTACAATTCGTTCATTTCATCCTCTGAAGATATAACCTAACGGTGATTCTGGAGGTGAAACAAAAAAAAAATTTGAAACTTCAGGTTCAAATTGGTGCGAAGAAAAAATAATTTATTTTTATTGTCAATCACTTTATAAATTATACAAAAAGTCTGCTGCATGCTTGTGCGTGCGTTTGTATCAAAACACACGCACATACACACACACAAGAAAAAATTTGGTGATTTGAAAGAAGAGAAAAGTTAAGAGTACTTGAAGTTGTGACAGAATAACTGACAGATGAGATCTACTGTAGAAGTGTAACATAGTTTAAGGTAATGTGTAATAACATGATCATCACAACAGGGTGTAGTGTTTAAAATGAGACAAGTAGTTCATTGCTGTCTTTACACTGCCATTATTAAGAATAGGTAGTTAATAAACAGTGTGAACTTATGTTTGGATTTCTAATAAGAAACTAAAGTTTTACAAATAATTAATAGTCTTTGAGAAATGAAAGATTTTTCTATGCTTTTTCCAAATAATACAGAATACCTTTAACCCCAGATATTTTAGAAAGTAATAAAAAATTACGCTGTATTCAACTGATCATTTATAATCATCATTGGTGTTGTCTTGTTCCCTATTAGGTTTTTGAAATAGAAATATTTTAATATTATAAAGCCCAATATGTTTTTAACATTAAAGATCTTATAGGCCTTATTTTTAGATAAAAAAACATTTCTGTAATTCTTTTGTTTCAACTTGTGATTTTTCATTTCAGGAAGTGAACAAAATCTGCCCTAACACTAATGAAATATGTACTGGTAATTGTAAAAAACACAAAGATGATAAATCTTATGATAGTTTAGTCGTAGACTTACCATTACATAACAAAAATATTAAACTGGAATTGAATGATGGTAGAAAATGGTATCGTGTAACCGCAAAGAGAGAAATTTTTGAAATACTTGATGAAGTTGATTCTTACATGCTTATTAGTGGAAATACTGCTCATGGTGAGTACACTGTTAATATTTGTAAATGCATTTACCCAATGTGTTTTCTTTACAATAATAAAGTAAAAGTTCTTATTGGTAATATATTATAGAACCATAATTATTTTATTACAATTTTATATTTGTTATAATATTTATTATATTATTTATAATATTTATTATAATATTAGTCAAAGAACCAAAAAAAGGTATTTGAAGATATTTTCTGTTTCTAAAACTAATATAATTTTGTAATAAATTCATTAATGCAGCAGGAATTTTTATTACGGTATAGTGAGGCAATTACGGATTATTTATTCATGATTGTATATTGTTTTAAGGAGAAAGAGAGGGGAAAATTAGTTATATAGTAAAAAAGAGCTTTCCATTTCATTTAGTGCAGACTTGTAAATGGATGATGAATATAGTAAAATAAAAATTTCATTATTATACATTTTTAAATGACTAACTATTGCAAGATGATTAATTTATGTTATCTACTCTAAAACTAATTTTTATGAAATACATTAATAGAATAAAGTATTAAGGGTAAAAGTCCTTTAGAATGGAAACACTATTATACTTTTCCAATTGTTGGTTTGAAAAATTACTGGTCAGAAAATTATGAATATATGTAGTCAGAGATTATAGCGGATTAAAAAAAACCTACAATTTTAGCAAAAGTCCTGATATTGAATAATTCACCCAATTAAAAAAAAATATATACAAAAAACAGTGATTAGTCAACAGTCAGCCAATTATTAAAAGTTTGGCCATTAAATGATTTGAAGGAAAATGAGCAATTGTAATCTGCCTCAATTTCACACTGTGCCATAGCTGCATCCAAATCCAAAGAGAAAATCATGAAGCATTATAATTGAAAATTTTGATAAAGAATTTGTATTTTTATAAATGATGAAAAACCCTTATTTGTGTCTTTGAAATTAGACTTTTTTAAATTCTCTGTGATATCCTCTGAGGTAATATATGTCTAAAATTAACAGAATAAACCAGTTTACTAATCTCTTCATAATAGTTATAAAACAAATTTTATAATACTTTGTTAATATACTCAACATCTGTAGTTCAAAATGATCCTAATTTTCTGATTGTATTTCTCAGATTACACTTTTCTTAATATTCTTGAGGTTAATGTTAAGGTTTCTCATCCCAAAACTCAATGTCTTTAAAATCAACTGAAGTTGAAACATTTCTTTCTAATAAATTGGTGGATATCTTTAGCTAATTAATACCAACACTGTATCGAGGACATTATATTCAGGTTGAAATGCCCATAAAAATAGTAAAGTTTCAATTTTGTGTAGATTTATTTTTCATAAAAATGGGAATTACCATGTATTCACAGAAGAAAATAATGAAAAGTATGGTGCAATTTTCAATGTCTAAGTTCAAAGGTGATTTTTATAATAATATAATATATATATATATATATATATATATATGTGTGTGTGTGTGTGTGTGCGCGCGCGGGTGTGTGTGTGCGGGTGTGTGGGTGTGTGTGAGAGAGAGAGAGTATGTGTGTGTGCGCGCGCGTGTGTGTGTGTGCACGCGCGCGCGTGTGTGTGTGTGTGTGTGTGCACGCGCGCGTGTGTGTGTGTGCATGTGCATGCGGCGTATGTGTGGTGTGTGTATCATTTCCTTTGAAACTTCTTATAACTTTAATATCATAATATGTGACAATTTCATTACAAATAAAGTCTCAGATTGAATAGCTGTTGATTTTGCAAGGCTAAGTAGTAGTATCTCCTAATAAGAATTCTTGTTAGCTAGTTAAAAACATTTTTCAAGTTTATGTATATATATTTGGGCCAGATTTACTATTCCGATCACAACCTCTTTTTTGTTTGTTTAACCTCCAGAACCACCGTTAAGGTATATCTTCAGAGGATGAGTGAATGAATTGTAGCATATGTGAAAAATGCCATACCTAACCAGGACTCAAACCTGGGACCTCCGGATGAAAGGCCGAGATGCTACTACTTGTGCCACAGAGGCTGGCCCAATCAAAACTGATGGACATACACATGTATAAGTGATTTTGAAACATTTATTAATGAAAATAAGCTATATCAACTCATTACTCTAAAAATCAAAGAATATAATATCATATTTAATGAAAAATTTAAAAAAAATTATTAGAACTCTTCAAAAGCCTTTTTTTTTATCTTGCCATATAATGAAGAATAAACAGCTTTAAATTTAAAAACAATAAGTGGATACTAAAGAATTTAATAATAATTTTGTAAATTAAAATGTTAATACAAATATCAAAAGTATTAATTAAAAAATTGTAACATATTCTATTTTGTTTATAAAGTATAGTGTTCTACCTCCACATCTTAACTTTACTTGAAAAAAATTCCATTTTAACTTCATGAGTTCCATTTTAACTTAAGATGAGCACACATTAACTTTAAAGTATATTCAACTGAACCTTTCAACTATAACTGTTTACTGGAAGGTTGGATGATTTGTTTTTTCAGTTATGTTATTTTAAAAACACTTGTAATCATGTTTTCCCATTGTATGAGTATTATTAGTGTTTTATTTTATTAATTAATCAAATGCTGCTTTCACTCTTATAGTAGTCATATACTCCCATTATTCTGGAAGAGACAAACAATATTTCCATTGAAAATAAAAAAAATAAAAAAGATTAAGTGCTACACATGTGTAGGCAACAGACAAACTATTGATAGCATACTTTTTTTACTGGCTCTTCAAGAAACATGGCTCTGAAAAAGAAGAGTTTAATTATCCTAATATTTAGATGTTGAATTAAAAGGAGTTAGAAATATTTGGAAGCCATAAAGGATCAAAGTCGAGAGTTCTAAGGTTCAAATCCTAGTAAAGGCAGTTACTTTTGCATAGATTCATACATATCATCCTCTGAAGTAATACCTTATGGTGATTCTGGGGGCTAAACAAAAAATAAACCATAAAGGACTAAACAACACTTCAACTATATTATGTTAAGAAGGTAGAATAATTTCTTAGAAGATAGGATAATTTCTTAAAAAAGAACAGTTCCAATGTTTTATATTTTTTTAATTTGATAGGCTAGAGGTGTAAGCCTTTTGAGGTAAAGAAGACATAAATCTCTTTTTCTCTTATATAATTTTTTATCTTTTTTTTAAGAAAGAAAACATTTTGAAAAGAAAAATGGAAATATTGCAGTGCATAAATTTTAGCTAATTTAGAAGGTTGGATGTCCTTGGACATCATTATGTATTTAAAACTTTTTTTTTATAGTAGAACATATTAGTGGGGGTTGGTGGCATAAGCCTTTAAAGGAGGAAAAAGGTATGAATCTCTTATTTCTCCTGTTGTCTTTTTTGAAGGTAAACATGTTTAAAAAATTAAAATTTATCACAATACTACAATTTTTATCAATTTAAGAGACTGAGAAAGTAGAGACCTACAATGAGAAGCTAGAGAACCTGAATGTCTCTTTTTGCTGCATGGCATTCTTATTTTTTATAAAAGAAGGAAATAACTGTTTGAATATTTCAGTATCAATTTTTTTACAGTTGTAAATCTCGTACTGGCTGTGGGAGATAATGGGATTTAATTTATTTATTTTAATGATCATACACATATTGTGCTGTAGAATCAGACCCTAAAGTTTAGTGGATGTATGATTAGTGATTTTTATCATATTCATACTAAACTTTTACCCATATATGTATTATTAATCATATTAACATGAAATAAAAGTATGCAAACTTGAACATCCAAGGAGACAAAATTGAAAGAGATATTTGAGGATTACACAGTTATTATACTGCCTCTAACAGTCAAGAAGAGTGAGCTTTAAAAAAATGCAGGAATTTCATATTGGTTAGTAGTTTTTGAGATTTTTCTGAGGAAGCAAACTATGTGAATTTATATAGTATAATAGATTTTATAGTTTTTGTATTTATATCTATTTTAACTAATTCTTCTTTATCTAATGATTATATTATTAACAACTGAAATGCTCATTTAATTAAAAATTGTTATTTTTTATAAATGTTTTTTGAGTGATCTTTGCTTATTTATTATGAAAAAACAAAAATTATATTCTCATGTCTTAAGAATTTGAATCTTCTAACAACTATCTTATGATCTTTTAAGATCTACTAAACTTCTATAAAAAAAATGTTACTTATATTTTCATATATACAAGGGAATGGCACATGATTTATTTTAGAAAAGATTTAGAAAACTTCATTTAATAATAAACCTTCTAAAATGTTTCCAAAACTTAAAGAGATTCTGTTTTATCTATATGAAGTAGTTTGGGTGTAACAATTGCAAAAGAAGTAATTCTACCTTTCATAAATTCATCAGCTTCAATGAAGGAAATCTTAACTAGATTGAAGAGCAAAACAGAAAAGATGTGTGAATAATAAAAAAAAAAATTAAAGAAAAATAGAATTAAAATGAAGAACCAGATCACATTTTATAACTGCAGATTCAGTTTTATAACTGCAGGAACACTTTACCATAAAATTTAATAATTTTAAAAAAATTTGGTTTTTACATTAGGGCATTGTAATTTAAACATCACTTCTGATAAGAGAATGAACAAACCTTTTTTTATGTTGATCCTTTTGATATTTGTGTTTTTTTTTTTAATTTTATTTTAGCATAAAATGTGATCTTAATATCATTTACCCACAGTTATTCTTTACCTTTTGTGTCTGGTGAATTTTTTATTTAATATTTACTTTATTGTAATGATTATTGATAAAGTATTTTGATTATGGTGTATGATGTTAGTATTATAATTTTTAATGATTGTATGTGTGTCATAATTAGATTGTAAATTATTATTAAAATAATCAGCACAGTTATTGTATTAGATTTCAGATTTTATTTATTTATTTTTTTAGGAGTCTATCGTACACCAGAAGGAACTGCTACATATATAGATATTAGTGATGTTGCAGAATTGCATTCTAAAAGTGTAAATGAAGACAGTGTCGTGCTAGGAGCAAATATTACTCTAACTGATGCCATGAATTTCTTTAATGAAGTTGCTAAGTCACAAAGTGACAAATTTGGATATTTAAAAGAGTTGGCTGATCATATTGATTTAATTGCTAATGTTCCAGTGAGAAATGTGAGTTAATTAAACGTTTTTAATGGGATGAAATTTGTGGTTAAAAAAATTCTTCTTGAGTTTGTTCAAATTTGAATGATAATATTTCTAATTGTATTTTCATTAATTTCTAAATGTTTGTAGACTTTTTATATTTTCTTGAAATACTGATTGATCATTAATGATTGGATTTTGTTTAGATTTAATTATAACATCTGGTTTGGTTTTTTTTTTTTTTCAAAAATTGTTATAGTTTTAAATAAAAAGTCATATGAGATAAATAATATGCGATTAAAAATTATATTAATATTTTTATATTAAAAATGAAGAAAAATTGTTTGACAAACACTATTTTATTATGGCATTTTTTTATTGTCAGTATAAAAATTAGGCCATTCAACCCAGCATTTACAACTTTTAGAACTCCTTCATTGTATTTTTCTTCAGTATTTAAGAATTGTGATCTTCAGTACTTCTTTGCTTTTAGTAATTCCCCTGGAGTTTTCATATTTATGCAAAGGATTGAATTCTGATTAAAGTGGGATTCTGATTAAAGTGTGGGTAGAAACTTCCTTTTTCTACTTTTTATTATAAGCATTTACATGATTTGTCTTAACTTTAAGTATTACTTTATTTTATAGGTTTGATGTGCTTGATTCTTAAGTTTGTCAAATGACACCAATACTTTCAGTTAAGATTTTCTGTATACAGCCATATACTAATTTATATTGAGTTTTGCAGTAATGGATTCTTTCTAGTTCAAAACAGTGATAATAATCCATATCATTTACTGTAATGACATCAAATTATGTAAATTTAGAAAATCCAAAACATTTGATTGCTATTCTGTAATGAATTACTTAGAAACGTTACATGAGTGAATAAGGAGAGAGATTTAATCAGAGCAATAGGATATGGTTTATCCTTCTCAATCTTGTATAAAAATGGTATATCTTATTTTGATAATCTTAACAATACTGTGTAATGTCTGAACATTTATTTGTGGATAATGTTAACCAATGTTCATTCATCCAAGTGTTTACAGCTAACAAAGCGGTATTCCCTCACTCCTCAATTTCATGCTTAGTTTAGCCACTAACAAGATCTGTGAAATCATCGGTGCATGCAATGATCTTCATACCAGTCGGCATGGGAAGATGAAGTATCTCGTCAAAGGCAATCACCTAAAGAAGGCCAAGAACTGACATCTGCAGTACACCACCGAAGACTTGAAAGTTCAAACGTCTTTGTTGTCAGTAACAACCCACCTCTCATGGAGATATTCTCTTATTTGTTTCCTTAAATACCCACTTATTCCCTTCTCCGTAAGAGCTGTCATGATATCCCAAGGGACAGTTTCAAAGGCGTTGTGAATGTGAAGCGTTATTAACAACGTCATGCCTCTCGTCCTCCATGTTCCCTGTTCAATCGCAGTAGCCCAGTTAACAACCTTCAATAACACTTGCAAAGTCGAGCATCCTGTCCAGATCCCAAACTGGTTTTGGTGAACTTGCAGTCAGAGCCGGAACCCGCTATTCAAGTCACAAGCATCCGTTCTACGGCTTTGCCCATATTGTATAACAGGATGGGCGATATTCTACTTCCAGGTCCAGATGTTTGCTCTTCGACAAGAAAATTATTCTGGATTCTTTCCAACAATGTGGAAAATTTTCAGTCTCCAGTCCATGGTTAGCTACTTCGATCATCTCCCATGATGCGTATTTGATTAATCCCTTTAAAATGGATGCGGGGATCCCATCTAGTCCAGGGCTTCTTATCTCACCCAATTTCCTAATGACTGCTGTGACCTCCTGCTTCTAGAAACCTGGTGTTGAGAAACGTCTACTCTTGTTTAGACGTAAACGAGAGTAGACGTTTCTCGAGGCACCTCCACCGTTCTACTCTTGTCGCAGAGAAAAAGCCTGTCGACCTGTCTACCAACTTGATTCCTCCATGATGGGCAAACATCTAACAAATCGTTTGGTAATGATCTGGTAGGGATCATTATCCCCTCCCCCCCAAGCATCATTATCGAGGTCATCGCAGAACTCGCACCATCTCAATCTGGATGTCCACCAACATGCGGACCTATATCACCGGTTATCTACTGATAAACGAGATATCTTCTGAACTACGATGTCCTGTAATATATCCGTAATTAAATGAATATCTCTTGTAATCCGGTCAACAATTTTGTTAACCACTAAGGACAACTGTCGTTGTGATAGTCTCGTTGGTGTTCATCTATCTGTCGTTCGGATCAGGGGATTTGCAGCCTCAAGGTAAGTAGCCTGATGATCACTAGCAATCTTGTTATCCAATACACACTTGGTGCAACAACTATGATCCCAACACCATCAAGTATGGTTAAATCCAACACTTAAGAATGGCCTCTAGCCCCACACGTCGGCGTATCATTTGTTTGTACAATTCAGACCTGTGGACAAGATAAATTCTGAGAAAATTTCACCACGATGATTAGTGTAAGAACTAATTGCTTTGATTAAAATTGCCCAATAATATGATCTTTTTGAAGGTCATACCTTATCTTTTTTGGAGTCACGACCTTATGTAGGCGACCTTCAAAGGACTTATACTCTATTACGTCACAGTTGGGAATGATAAAGGCCCCGATCATAACAGCGTCAGCCAATTCTTCTGCGACAATGTCGTGCATCCGTTTGAGAAGATGACAAGCCAATCTGTTACTTAAATTTATTATGGCTACAACCCCATTAGTACCAATCCAATCGGTTATGTAGTAGCCAACGTATCTATTTAGTTCTGTCATAATCAGAATGTCTTTTCCAAAGTTCGTAGAAATTTCTCTCACCAAATCATGGGAAAGTGAGTTCCTTTTGGTGTTAGAAAGAACCAACGTGATCATGGCTCGAGGATGCATACCCAGAGCATCAGGTGTGATATTCTCCACTCCTGGAGTTTAAGCATCTCTTCGGTTCTTTATAGTCCCTAATCATATGTCCACTTCCATTGTAATTGAAGCACAAACAACTGGGGTCCTCTTTGGACCCCAGCACTCAGATCTCATGTGTCCAGAGTCCCAGTATCATGCTTCTATCTGGTGTACAATTATTAACGCACTCCTCAGATTTATTTAATTAACTTGTTTTTTTTTTCTTATGAAAAATCATTCATTGCAGAGAGTACTATTTTATTGTTTATGTTGGTTTAACTGTTTCTTATAACTTACATTTGTTTTGTGTACTTAACTGATGTTAAACATTGTAAAATACTGTAAGAAAAAACCTTTAAAATGAAGTAAGCAGTAGTTAATTGAAAATCTTTATAAAATTTTAAAAGAAAAAGATTACAGTAACACTACAAAAAGGACTTGTACTGTGAAAATTGTTGTTGAGTATAGTGGGTTACAATAAAAAGTACAGAAGTTTTATTTCAGCAATGAAATTCCTACATAAATAATAGTTTTTTAAAGCAGGATAAATACTATTTTACATGTAGTAAAATTTATAGGATTTTCAGATCCATCACTCAGTTGCTGTTTCTGCATCCTAGAAAATTTCTCTAGTGTCCTCAGCATTGAAGTTTTCTAGTCTTGTTTAAAAAACTTTATATTTATTATGTGTATGAAACAAGCTGAAAATAATCTTCCTTTTATTTCCAATTTTAATTGCTGGATATAGGCCACTAATAAACTCCAGCAACATATACCAAAACTGCATCCAGCATTGTTTAACTTCAAATTCTATCAAAATGATTCTATTTTAAATTCAGTTAATGGACCAGTCCTCCTTACAGCTAATGTAATTTTAACTTATGAACTCATATTTATGTCTCATTCTCATTTGTGGCTCCAGATATTTCCATTGAATTCTACCCCCTGTGGTGGTGAAGGCTTATGTTTGATGAATAGAAAATATAACTAAACATATGACAAAAGCCCTCAGAAGCAGTAAAAAATTAATCTTAATCTTAAAAATAATCTTACTCTATAGTCTTTGAAAGTAATGAAATTAGATAATGTATGTTTTTCTATTTATTTTAGGTAGGTACGTTAGCCGGTAACTTATCAATTAAACATAGTCACCAAGAATTTCCATCTGATGTATTCATTATGCTGGAAGGTGTTGGAGCAAACCTTGTAATTGGTAATGTATTAATTTTTTCTTTACAACATCAAAAATATTGTTTTCTAGAAGAGAGTAATAATTTTTAGATAAATTTAATAATTACCTGTCCAATAAAAATTGAGTTTATATATGTAACATGAGTCTTGAACAAGAATAAACTATTCCATCCTTTTCATCATTCACAATCTACCTCTTTTCCTACTTCTTTATCCGTTGTTCTTTTCCTTTATCAATTAGTTCCGTTTATCATTTATGGGCTTAGGTCTGATCCTATTAGGTTCAGTAAGCTGTAAATACTAGGACCTAAAGAGCCAATAAAAGTGCTCAGTTGCAGAAAATTGTTGCTTTTAACAGTGTTTACCATATTCCTGCTGAATTTTAATGATCTTTGTTTTTATTTTATTATCATCATTCCATTTCTACTTGTTCATGGGATAATTTAAATCTTTGTGAAAATTATGATTTCTACTGGCATAATAACATAATCTTGCTATCATATATTAAACTACTTCTGAATACAGTGATCTAAATAAGATAGAAATTATTAAAGATGCTTTATTTGTTCTTAATTAATGTCTGATGTTAACAAAAATTTTTTTGAAATTCTTTATTGAAATTCACAAATACAAACACCTTTTTTCATTATCTAAATTTTGAAAAATTTTTTCTAGAATATTTAAATAATGAAAAGAATATTTTATTCAGATCATAGCACAATCATATTGATCACATCAGGAATGGTTGATCTGCTGTTCCACGAATAAAAAAAGACTACCTCCACCACTTGCCCCAAAGAACCAAGAAAAATTGTATAAATACAAGAGAATTTTTATAGCTTTAACAAAGTAGTATTATAAAGTATAAAATAATGAAAAAAAAGTGGTTATAGTTCATTTTAATTAGGAAAAAAACATTATAAGAAATAATAATGATGCAACTAAGTGAAAATTAATAAATGATAAAATCAGCATGAAATAAGATAACATCTTTGAAAGCATTGATTGCTAAATATTTAAGTAAAGTTTAAATATATTTTAAGCAAGTATGTAGAATATTAAAGTTTATATATAATTTAATTTTAATGAATTAATTGGAAATGTACTTTAGATATAAGACAATTTATTAAAAATGCTCACATAAAGCAAAATGAGCTCCTTTCTCATAAGCAGAAATGTTATATTACGACATGAAAATAGTTCTGTTGTCTTATACGCTACAAGCGAAAGTGGTTACTTTTAAGAATTCTCTTTTATCTGTTTAGCCTCCAGAACTACCGTAAGGTATTACTTCAGAGGGTGAATGAGGATGATGTGTATGAATGTGAA
>JAAAKQ030209989.1:0-11666 GCA_010016005.3 Zanna intricata | reverse complement strand
GTGTGTGTGTGTGTGGGAGAGAGAGAGAGAGAGAGAGAGAGAGAGAGAGAGAGAGAGAGAGAGAGAGAGAGAGAGAGTGAGAGTGAGAGAGAATACACTTAATTAAACAATACTGTACTTCCTACAGTTCAGAGCAGTAGAGAAAAGTGGGAGAACTATACGCACATAAGAAAAATATATAACACCAAACTTTTCATATAAAAACTAATACTAACCAATCAAACCTTTCCTTATTTAGTTTAGTTTCTTAGGTAATAAAATCATTTCAGTCATAATGTTATTTTGTCTGTTGTTTTTACATAATCACAAATCTACAAGTATGCATTGGTGCACAATTTCCCGACCCTTGGGTAACTGTGCATATGTAGTGGTGTAATTGTGAATGGGAAATACAATTCTGGGTAAATGAGGAAATGATACTCTTTTCAATTGATGTTTATTTCTACTTATTTGCATATAGTTGTTATAATGATACATATACTGGTTTAATAATATTTTATACTTACCATAAAATATATTGATACATTTTTATTATTTTAATCTAACAAATTTAGGTTATTTTACAAAAATCACAAATGTAATTTTCTTCATAGTTCCATCCAGTGCATACAGCATGACTCAAGAAGAACAATATAACATCGGTACCACAATTCCCCATCTTTTCCTATATTATTGCAAGCAGAACAAAGATCTGCTTAAGTCTTCTCAACTGCATTGGGTTTACAAATATCGGTCATATCAACGCCTATGTTTTGTTATAAAAACTATGTTTCAACCTTAGATTCATCAGAATTTTTATTCTCTGCGATGATTTTCTTTGATCTTTTCCCTTTTTGTTTTATAGCTATAGGTTTTTTGCCGTATGAAATCTTAAATTTATTTCCTCCTTCCAAATTTGATAGTAATAGCCATGCAGCTTTTCTAATCTCTTCTTTTTTCTTGCTTCAACTTACTTTTCTTTTTCTTTCAGCTTCTTGTAGTTTTACTTTCATTGGTGTGGAGGTAAGTAGTTCTGAACGTTGTTTCTCTTAATGAATCTGTTTTTTTTTTCACTGGACATGGTCCTCATCTTCTTTACTGGCACAGGGAAAAGTCAAGGAAAGAGTTGTCCTTTGAGGTAGATGGCTTAAAGTTGTCATGGATAATATTCCTGCAAATGAGCCCTCCACTTTTGGGAACATCACATCCAAACCATCTTCATTAGAAATTTCTGTGAGTTTCATTAGATTTGTACCATTCTGTGGAGTTTCACAGCTAGTCATAATAATGGTTTCTTGATCGTTTGGTGTATTTCCTAAGACAAATTCATTTTCTGAAAACTTGTTTGAACCAAAAGGAAGAAAGATTCTAGCTACATTACATCCAGAAATAGTGTTTTTCATTGTTGCTGCCTTCATAAAAGTTTTATTTAACAGCTTAGCTGCATCATATTCAGTTATTTTTTGATGGCCTGTAGTTGTCAAACAGCAGTCATACTCATAGTACAAGGTGTTTTTTAAGGGACCAGAAAATGTCAAATCTAAATGCTGTAGTTGACGGGAAGTATGGGGAAGGAGAGAAACCATGTGGATGAAGTCTGCCCTGTAGAAGTTCTAAATGTTAAGGGAGACATGGCTGTTGTGATTATACAAAATAAGTAGGACAGACTCATTTTCAGTAGGGTGAGCATGTGTTTTAAAATGAGCCAACCATTGTAAAAAAATTTCCTCATTGCTCCATCCATTTGACGAGCAAGTATAGACAGCTCCAACAGGACCATTCCTTTCCAACTGATTTGACATCCTTTTGGGAGGATACTGTAGACCATCAGAAGTGGGATAAAGTTTCCCGCTGCATTAGCAGCAAACAAGACCGTAATATTCCAACCTCTTTTGCCTGAAGTAGTGGCTCTTACTTTCTTAGCCCCTTTTGGTTCATAACTTTTGGACATTTCTTTTGATCAGTAGTGATACCAGTCTCATTCTGATTGTATATTTTGTGAGAGGAGAAAGAATGCCTTTTAAAAATCTCTTCAATGTTTTGATAAAAAAGCCCCACCTTTTCTTTATTAGAGGCTGCTTTCCTGTTGATGCTTGTGTCCATTGGCTGTCACAGCTTAATTTCCCAGTGTCTCTTTAAGAAACAGTACAACCAATCCTTGCCTAGACTTAGTTCATTGTTAGAACTCTTTTTAATTTGTTTTGTCTGTATGTACTTAAAAAAACTAGGCGGCTCAACTCTTTAGGTGTTAATCCGTAAAATAATTTGCAAAGATTTAAAATATAATCTTGTTAGCTCTAATTCAGTTTCTGCTGAAAACAGAGATCTGCAACCAAGTGGCTCTATGTAGGGTTTGTTTAATAACAGCCACTTTCGCAGAGTTATTCTGGAATTCCATAACTTCTCCCTACTTCTCTAATTTTTTTATGGTTTTCACAAATGTCATGAAGTGCTTTATTGAGGGGTTTCAGGTGAATAAGAGTTAATCTCCATCTTCCTAACATATGTTCTTGGCATCTGTAATGGAAAAGTAAGAGCAACGTAATACTCACTACTTAGCACTAAATCGTGTTGGAGGGATTCATACACATCACTGCACACTATTATCTAATCATTTACATAGATATGTATTGCTGCTTCCTATCAAAATGATTGATAACATCTAAATTATTACACATATAGGTGTTAATAAAGAGTCAATGGACTGATGACACGATCTAAAATGCATTGCTTGTCAGCTGATTTCTATGTTATCAACTTACAAAATCATAATTTCTCAAATTTTCAATTTGTCAGAGTGAATTTGAGAAAGATAATAAAGTTTATTGCCTGAAAAATATTGATACTGATTTTTTTAATTTTATTACTTTTTTAATCTCAGTTTTATTAACACTATTTTTTGTATCATGGCACGTAGTAAAAATGCAAACATGCTTTGTACATGTAATCCCTTCATTTCCATACAGTTTGTAATATAATAAACTTTCTTGAATGTGTATTTCTTTTTTATTGGGTTAGTTTTCATCAATTTTCTTAGAATTAAATACTCTACCACATTTGATTAAATTTTACACATTTATTATTCATTTAATAAAGTTTTTGTATTACAAATGTAAAAAAATATGTTTTTAGACAACAAATTTTTCATTTTTACATGGATGTTGGGAAAATACTGAGATATGATTCTGGGACCTCTTTTGTTCAATTTCTCAAGTCAGAAACTATAAGAAACCATCAAATTTATCCCCTAAATATGGGTTCCTAGAATTTCAGTATGGTTTTAGTACACTTTTTATCCAGGAATTAGGGCAAACTCTTTTGCTAGCCGTAACTAGCTAATTGAGCTTTTCTGGACCCATGTTTATATGAAATCATTTCATTATTTTCACTAGTAGAATGAGCTCGGAAAGCTTCGGTAACACTATGTGAATCATCTGTATATATTGAAAAATTTCATCCCGAGTTCTTTTCCAGTGGTAGATTGAGGCTGAACTGAAATTCTTGGTTCATTAATTGTAAAATGAACTGTGTTGTTTCTTATGCACTAATTTTTTATGAAAATACATTGCCCTTAATTAAATTTTTGTATATATCTGTTTACAAATTTATGTTTACATTAAACTTGAAAGAGTAGAAATTAAATATTAAGGTTCTCTTTATTAATAAATCTCCAACTCACATTTCACTCTTAATTTGTGATTCTTTAGCTCACAATAATTCTGTAGTGATGCTGCTGCCTCCAGATTCTCCAGGAATTTTACTCTGCCTTTTTCTTCTTCTTCTCTGTTAATTAAGAGAACATTAAAAGGTTAATGATCTGTGATTATTAATGAATTAAAGAAAAATTGCTAATAACATATAAAATATTTTTACAAATGTTTTGAGAAATGGAGACAATAGCATAATGTCACATATCCGGGGGTTACTTTGAAGGAGATCATATCAGTCTAGAAAAATAATTAAATTTGTTTTTTTTATAAATATTAAATCTTTGTTTATTTATTTTATTATACCTCATATTAAAAGGTAATCTTTTGTAAAGTAATACAGTATCAGTTTTCTTAGTATATCTTCACTCTCACTGAACTGTGACTCTGATCTGGTGTATGATTCATTTTTCAATGTCAGTGATATCTTCTAGTAACATAATATTCCACCTTTTATTGATAGCTTTATGTACACCTTTTCTGCAGTCCATATTAATGCTAGAATAAAAGTTCATTGTTTAAAAAAAAAGAAGCAAAATGGTTACTTTATAGTGTTATTCTTCCTTGGCTACTGATGTTTTATTCAAAGCAGTGTATCTCATTGCTTAACCATTAATCATCACCATATATCTATCACCATATTTCCTTAATTGGTTTCCCAAATTTTCAAAGTTTTGTATTACATTTCTCATTTTTCCCGTTAATCCCAGTTCTATCTTTTTTAAAGAGATAATATTCTACCATTTAAAAATATATTTTACTTTTCAGTATCCGGAAATCTTTATTTTAAAATCCTTTGATTAAAAAACTTGAACTTCTTTTAAAATCTTCAATTTAAAATCCTCCCAACTTTACATTTATATCTCTGAAAATTTTTGGACATCATTATCTTTACTTAAAAAAGAATTCCAGCATCTCAGTGGAGTCAGTTACCTTACTTTCTGTAAGCTGCTTGGCTTAATTGTAGTTAATTTTACTGGTTAAATATCTTTAAGTTAAGAGAATTTTTTTTTTTTTGTAAGACAAATTTTTATTTTGATGTAGATGAACATCAGCTCACTTTATTGTTAGCATTTGCCAGACCCTAGTCTCTAAACAGGAGTAAATATAATTGATGAAATGGGGTGGAATATAGAAGCCAGTAATAGAGCTATTTATTCATTTAACTCGGCAAATTTTGATTATGGTTCTTTTGGATGTACAAATAAAATAAATGTCAATTTATCTTTCCAAATATAAATGAGATTTAAGGATTAGGTTTACGGAATGGAATTATCTGCTTAAACCAATTTTCGACATGGATGTTTTATGACAAGCTTGCATATTACAATGTCAAGTTACTCTGCTACTTAGTTGAAGTAGATCAATAAGGACAACACATGGCAAATAAAAAACTCCAGACACTATAATTCGGAATGTGTTGCAGCATATTGATCTGGTTCCAAAATATGAAAATAATTATTCGCTGGTAAAGACAAGCAAATAGTTTTGAATTTGTATCTAAAGTTTTGCGATGAAAATAAAATAGATTAAAGAATTATGGCAAACAAGTTGCTTTATACTGATATTTTAACTTAAAATTCAGGTTATTATTTAAGTAACCAACTACAGACTTGTGTGTTGTATGTGATTCATGTATTGCAAAACTGAAGAGGGAATTAAATTCAGCTGAAAGTAAATCAATTTCAGAGTGATTGATTAACACCTTTTGACACAGAAAAAAGATATACATTGAAATCTATTGGTGCACAGGCTACAAAAAAGATTCACAAAGTCCTGTTTGCTCATTTGCAGAAAAATCTTCCTGCTTCACTATTAACTAATAAATTAAGTTCTTTATAAAAGAATGTTGTGGACATTTAATTATATAATTTATGGCATATTTCAAGTGGGATTGCATGTTGTTTGACATGAGATGAAACTAAGCCAGGATGTGGAGGGCTGTGAAATAATTCTAAAGTGGGCTGATCACAATATTCCCAACTATACCATTGAGGAAACAACTTTAGGGTCTGATAACTGGGAAAACAAAAAATATGACTGTTGTGATGTGCTTCTTTTATATTTTACTTCTATCCATAGATAAAAAAGTATTAATCGTAAGTTTGTTGTAGAACAAGGTTTTTATAAAAATTATTATAACTCCCCAAATATATTGAAGTTCACAAAATAAAAATAACTAATTAAAGTGATAAACATTGTTAAATTGTTATGTTAATAATATTTAATAATGGTATTTTGTCTATAATATTTCATTTCTATATTTAATAATAATATTATTTTGTTGATATTATTTCATTTGTATGTTAATAGTATTTAAATAATTCGGTATTTGTTATATGTAATCAGATTTTGAACCTGCTAGAAAGTACCAGATTTCTACTAGAAACAGTAAAGTTGCATTTTTGTTTGAACTGCTATTTTTACTGAAGAATGAATTTTTATTTGGAAATCAAAATTTATAAAGTTTAGTTTTGTAATTAAAGTAATTGTTTGTATTGTTTAGAATTAATTGTATTTATAAATAATGAAGACATTTGTAATAGAAGCAAATAGAATCTTCTACTTATTTCTAGAAAAACAGCTAACTGTATATAAAGAGAGGCGAGCGACCCTTGGGTTGGTTCATTTCATGGTTCATTAGTGTGACGTAGGTGTTAGTGGTAACATTGCACGAAGTACAAATTGTTTCATTTAGATTTTGTTAAGCGTTGTAAATGTTTGTTTGTTTGAATTGTGTTAAATAAATTATTGTGAGAAGGCTTGATATCGTGGTGGTTATTTATATGAATCATGTTCTCACTATAATTGGCGACCGTGAAAGTATTGTTAAAATATTTGTGGGTAAGTCGATATCGTGCTAAATACGAATCATTCGCCCACGTCAAGTTTTTTTAAAGTGCACATCCACATGGAGACTGACAGTTTCCATACATTGTTTGAAATTACACAAAACAAAATGGATTTTTTAATGGTATTACACCTAAGGATTGGTAACAGTTAGTTTGCCAGTGTTCAAAAAATACATTGAATGCTACGTGGAACTGAAGAACTTCAAGATTTCAAATCACTGTATTAGCAGAAATTATACCTATGGAAAACTTGTTACTAGTCAGCTATTGATGCTATAAAAATTTGTTCATCTTCAAGTAGAGCTATATAATATGAGAAGATCATTTTTCAAATAAAAAAATGATGTAGGCTTAGATCTTTTACAAATTAAGAAGAAGCTTAAAAAAAATTACATAATATTTCCATATCTACTGTAAGATATTAGGGACAATCCAAAATCAATGTCAGTGCTAAAATACAATTAAATATTATCTAACAATAATATAATAATAAATATATTATATATAATTATATATTATATTATTAAAATAATGTATAATATAATATATAATAATAATATATATATATATTATATTATCAATCATATAATATTATTTTCAATATAATATTTTCTGTTATAATATTAAATATTATCTGTTTTGGTTTTCAATTTTTATCATCCAAGTATCATTATTTTTTACCAAAATATTCTGAATCAAAATGTTTTTAAAGATTACTATAAAGAACCAAGTGATGAAGATGTATAAAATTATTTATTTATTAAATGTTTATGTATAGTTTAAAATAATTTTATTTCTAATTGTTCTCATTATGTCTTAAATTGTGTTTTTATGTTTATAATTGTAGTATTAATGTCTTTAAATCCAACTCAACTTTTGGTTTTTATGTTAATAAAAAACATGTTGCAATTTTAAATTTTATTACAAGTATGAAATTTTACTGTTATGTATTAGATTAGTACAGTATTTTGATGTTTTAAATTATTGTTTTCTATTATGCTAATAATCAAATATGTCATTACTATATACTTCAGGATGTGAGTTGTATTTTATTAATTTAAAAATAAAGTATTTTTATGTATAATTTATATGGTTTTTTTTTAAATTTTTTATTGAATAAAATGAATAATTTTCATAAGTATCACTCATTTACAAGTAAAAATGGTTAATTTTTTAATAAAATATTTGGAAAATACATGAATTTTATGAACATACGTTAATGTAGATCAAAATAAAGTTTTTTCAGTAAAAAAGTGGTGAAAAGAAACACTTAGAAAATGTATTCAAAAATTGAGAAATAGGAATTTTGAAAATTTTAATCTGCTCTCCTGTAAAAACATGAAATTGTAACATTGTATCCTTTATCTTCAAATCACAAATTTATTATAATATAAATGTTACAGATAACATTAATAATCCAATTTGTGGACTTTTGAAAAAAAAAGTTAAAAATTGTTTATGTAATCATATATAGGTTAAATAAATATTGTATATTAATATTGTATAATAAATATTATTATACATGACATTATTAATATTATTATAATGTGCATGTTATTTTTAATTCTCCTTTTACTAATGCTTTTAGGCCTCAGAAGGGAAAACCTTATGTACAGAATTTAGTACCCTGCATAATTCAGATTGCAAAAAGGACAGAAGAACCTGTATTAGAGACACTGGCTGCTGCTATGCCGAAGATATTCGCAGCTCTTGGTTGTTTTACCACTGACAATGATGTCAAGGTAATTATATTTTTGCCTTCTTTAACAATGTCTGTTAAAAACTATTAACGCAAAGATGGACTTTCTGACTTATTTGTTAAATTCAAGAGATCAGTTGCTTAGTTCTAATACCCAATGGAAAAGGAGCTCTTGTAACTATTTTCTAGTCAGACGGTCCAAAAAGTGCAATAACATTATAACAATAAATACAATCAGCTTAAGAGTATGGATCTATTGATAAAATTTGTGATCTTTAATCACATGCTATGCATGTGGTAGGTTGTATGTATCCATTAATAATATTTTTTATGTTTATAATTATGATGAGATTCTTTAACTCAGAAGTATTTGATAGAGCTTCACAAATATTTAAAATTTAAAAAGTTTATTTATTCATTTTATTGTATTAAACCAATTTTCAAAAATATGTATTAACACATTAATTTGTATCAACAAAAGAAATTTATATTAACATATTAATACATGCTGTGCAGGTATAATATGTATCTCTATGCTGAAATGTTTTAAATTTTTATTTATTTTTTCTTAAAAGTATTACTGTGATAGTGATAAAATTACATGTACCTGATAGTTTTGATATATAGTGCTATAAGTATATAAGTGTGTGATATTAGTATAAGATAGTGTGATATAAGTATTACTGTGATAGTGATAAAATTACATGTACCTGATAGTTTTGATATATAGTGCATCAAATTATATATTTTAGTTCAGTGTGTAGTAATTGTGTTTTCATCTCAAGTTTCTTTGTCCCCCAAAACTTCCTTTACATTTATATATGTCTATTCCCATATGATGATCCTTTGGTTCTCATCAGATATTACAAAATAAGCAATACACTATAACCTTCTACATTATTTTTTCTTATACTTAACACTTGGTTGTGTATGTATATAAATGTGCTAGTCTTGTGTGTTTCCAAGGTAGAAACTATTGTGCTGATAGGTGGTTGGCTCTACGTAGTGAGTCTTGAACGATTTCCTCTGAGCATCTCGGTAAACCCTGTTTTATTTAGCTCTAGCTCCATTATGTTTGTGCTCTCCCCTGGAATGGTCCATTATATTGCTGGTACTGATGGGAACTGTATGTCTGTCCCATTAAATTTTTCTTTGGTGGTTGTTGGTCTACTTGAAAAACCAACAAAAAACCCAGGAGTTTGAAAAGACTTTGACTGATGTTGTCAGTTGAAAATGTATTGAGCAATAAGGAAATGGGAAATGTAACTGAAAGTGCCAAATTATTTAATATCCATTTCCTTATAGGAAAATGTAACTTAAGAAGGTAAATTCGTGGTGAAGGTTTCTCCAGTCCTAATAAACAAGTGTGTTGTACTTCTTTGTGGCCCTCCAAGTCTATTAAACTTAGGAGTGGTGCCATGTTAATAAAGGTAGGTAATGATGAATAGAGTCAAAAGCAATTATCCCTTAGGTCTGTAGGGAAGGATGACGTAATAATGAAGCTACATAACTATCTAAATTCTAGCAAGGAGTGATTTTTGAACTACAGAGATATCGAAAGAGCTGTCATTGCAGTCTGTCATTTCTGTGCAGATAATTATGAAGAAGAATTAAAATGGTTTTGATGTGACAGCATCCTTACTTATCCTTACTTTTTCTGCTTCAGCTGTTCATGAGAGAATAAGAATTGGCTATGATACATACCTAATGTCCACGTGCAACCATACATACCTAATCCAAGATGTTGTTTTCATTGTCAGGATTTTGGTCACATCAAAATTGGTTGCACTAAGGAGCAAGTTTTTGCGTATTATAACTGTATAGGACATGTTGATAGTACATGCACAGAAATTGAAAAGTGTATCAACTGTAAGTGCTCACATTCAGTAAGATCTCAAAAATCCCCTGTTTATAAAGAGGAGCAAGCTATATTAAGAATTTGTATTGAACAAAAAGTGTTCTTTCCTGTGGCTCATTGAAATATAAAAAAATTCCTCAGTATGAGGAATCCAGTACAACCTGGTGTTAGTTTTGTACAAGTGCTCTCCAACAAAGTACAGAAACAGAACGATTGTGCATTATGCAAGGAACTGTCCAAGTTGGTCAAAGCTTTGTCAGATCAGGTAAACGCTCTCACTTCCGCTATTGCAACATTGAGTGCAGGTGAGAAGAAAGGTATTTTTGGTAGAAAGGCCAAGAATGGTTTACTGAAAACCACTTCAGTTGCTACACCACCCAATAAAATTTCTGCTGCACCAACAATGCAGTAAACCAAATTCTAATGAACTAGATCCCAATGAAGGGATCTACAAAGCAATCGTTGCCTCATACATTATCTGCAATATCTCGGCTTCCAAGTCACTACCACCATCTCGCAGGCAGACTAAGTGCCTGAAGAAGCACAGTACTTCCTAAAAATTATTTTCAGCAACAAGAAAAACCAGATAGTGTTTGACAGACAATCTGTGTGTAGTTTTGTATATAATAGGAAAAGAGTATTTGTGGCTACAAATATTTATTCTTCATTGGAATGTTTGCAGTCTCTGTTCTCCCTGTGAGGATATTGAAATCATAATAAAGGAAGAAAATCCTTCAGTACTATTTCTCCTTGAAACTCACCTCTGAGTGATCCCTTTGTCTCCCTTTTGCAAATATCTTTGTGAAAGGTACGAATATTAAACTGAGGGTAGAGGACGAGGAGGTGTGGATGTTTTCCTAAGGGAAATCGTAATTGCCACCAGTTCCACTAGTGACAAACATCCCTGCATTCTCAGTGAAAATATTGTTGCCATTCAAAATGAATATCTGCTACTTACATCTTCCTCCAAATTCTGATATCAATGAGGATGATCACTCCAATCTATGAATTTTTCAAATTCATAATGTATGAATTAATGAATTTTCCAAATTGTTACACCCTGCTTAATAACTGGTAATTTCAACACCCAGCACCATTCTTGAGACTAATCATCATGTTCTCCCTGAGGCAATATAGTTGATAGATTGAGGCAGAACTTAGATCTCTGCTTATTGGACAGTGAATCATACATGTTTGTCATCTTTATCAGATGTTGAGTAATCTTTCTCCCATATCTTATATGGTGCATTTCCAATAACTTCGGAAGCAATCATAGACCAGTTGTAATCTCAGTCAGTAATTGTGATTTGCCTCATAGTCTGCCATGCAGATGGATGGACCAGAAAGTGGACTGGGTCAGATAAAAGGCTTCCTTTGGCCAGGAAAACAACAGAGGTAGTGCGATCTACCAACTTACCAAGTATACACACCAGATTCTTGATAGAACCAATAAATTCATCCCTTTAACATGGAGAAAGCCAAGGTGGCCTACTGTTCGAAGTCGAGAGTTCTAAGGTTCAAGTCCTAGTAAAGATAAAATTTTTTATACGGATTTGAATACTAGATCGTGG
>JAAAKQ030209956.1:0-11666 GCA_010016005.3 Zanna intricata | reverse complement strand
CACAAACACAATGTTTGTTTATTCTTCACTCTATAAGCAAAACTGAATTTAATGTAATAACTTATTATAATATATAATAACTGTTATATAGAAATTAAAAGAAAATAAAAAAAATTAAACTTAAAGAAACTTTTTTTAATCTTTTTTTTTTAAATTTATTGTTGGCCTCTGGATAATACCCAATGACCAAAAATTAAAGAAAACTTAAAATTGAAGAATTACAAAGGAACAAAAAATAAAAACTAAAAGCTGTGAAATTATTATCAAAACGAATTCATTAAAAATTAAACAATGGCTAATTCATCAACACGTGGATAATTCTGAAAAGTAGTCGAAGCAAATAAAATTAAAAACATCATGAAAAGTAAAAATTTACATATAAACAAAAAATAATTCAGGTAGGAATATAGCAACCATTCACCTGAATTGACAGCGAACAATATGTAAAAATACAAATAAACTTCAGACAGCAAATTTAACAGCTTTCAAAAATTTAAACAATTTTTTCATTTTACCGCATCATCTACTACTCTATCTTCAATTACAAATATCAATCTAATTTTTTATATGACTGCATAAAATAATCACGAATAATGTGATAAATCATTATAAAAAACTTATTAGAAGAGACAATATAACAATCGTCTTACAGAATAACTCAAATTCATTGATTAAACAGGCGTGTCCAAGCTCAAATAACAGTAATAATTTCTTCTTCCTGTTCTAAACCTTGTACTAAGGAAATGGAATATCAATGTCAACAAATTAAAATATACATGTCTATTTACTTTGAGATAATTCATTTCCTCTGCTGTTTTCCACTATCAGTCATGTTATTTTCCTCTTTGTCACGTCCATTTTTGTTTTATAGTGCCCACTCCCTTTAATAGTCATACTCTCTGTTTGCGTACAGCTTCTTTTTTTTTTTGTTTGTAAAATGGAATGTCAGTTGCAATAATAAAATCTAAATTAATCATAATTATAAAACTGTATCATTATTTATAAAAATGAAATAAATAACAAAGTCCTTCTAAAAAAGAGATTTAAAATAAAGCAAATAATATTACACTAACTTACAATTTACAATGTGAATAATAATAATGTTCTGAAACAGTATCAACAATATAGTCTTGAACAGTGGAAAGAGACAAGGTAAACAATACATGGGGATAGAGTAACTTTCCCACAGAAGATTATAATGTAATCAATGCTATAATCAAATGTCACATAAAACATAAATTGTAACCGAGAATTTTTACTCGGTCATTATAATGTAGTGCCATTTAATTTTCCTAAAAACGCTAACATTTTTAGAAAAAATGAATACAAAATACAGTTGTTAACATGCCAACAACAAGGAGAAAATTTAACATTGTCTAATTTCCATAGCATAATGGAACATCAAACTTATGTTACAGATAATTTAATTCAGGTCTCTTTATTAACAGTTCAAAATATTAACTTCTGAACTGTAAGTATAATGACACTGTCAGTTTGTAAGGTGAATCAATTAATTCTAAATAATATAAATTTTTATTTTGAAAATAGGTATTAATAATAATAATACTAATTTCTGAAATATATGTATAAAATTAGAACATCTAAATGTGTAAGTAAGGGCAATTTTGAATTTGCCACCCCTTTAGATAATATAAACAGATGGCACTTTAGCAGGGCTCTAGGCAAAAGACAAATCTACGGCTGAAATTCATAGGTAAATCTGTGATGTTTATAAGCAGGCCAAATATTAAGAGCAATGAACAGGAAGAGAGTGGTGCAGTTCATTTAAAGAATGGTAAATGGATGGACATTCATGATGAAGAAAATAACCCTGTTGGCAATTTGTGGTAACAGATAGTTCGATTGAAGAATTTTATTAAAAATACTTGAGGAAACTGGCGCTTCATCGTGCCACAATTGTCTTTGATGTTTCATGAGCTTTGATTTATAAAGTATTGACTAAAAAAAAAAATTATTATTTTGAAACAATTATTTTCTTTTTCTTCAACTTACACAGTGGCTTAAAACAAAGATTTGATGATGAGTACAAACTAGAAATGGCATTACTGTGAGGTTTAGTCACTGGCAATGGAATTTCATTTAGAGGGAATAAAGAAGCTAATGAAATACTATGAAAACTGGGTTTAAGCTGAAGGAAACTCTGTAAAAAAGTAGTAAATTAATTAATTTTTATGCATAAATAATAAAGTTTATTCACATTATTCAGTAATCGCGTTACATGCCCATTAATTATTTTAATAACTCTAATAATTAAAAAAATTCCACGCAGTAAATAGAATGAAGATATCAATCACATGGCTGAATACAAACTGAATTTCTGTGGGATTGGCTTGCTGAAACGCAACCATAAATTTGGCTCTATGAATAATGCAATTTGTGATTGCTTCACTCTCATTTCTCTTATTAAATTTGATATGAATGCTTGTTATATTTGAGATTAGCTCTCATTTTCAGGAGATACTTATGATTAATCTCAGATTGTCTACACTAAACATGCAAAATCTTTTTATATTCTAAACATGTATTTGTTTATTTTATAGAATAGTGAAACAATCAGTTTACAATAAGAGGACATTTATAGTCATGACAAGATCTAGATTTAATTTAATATATCTTTTTATTTACTTTTAGTAATTAAGCTTTGAAGAAAATCTAGATATTCAATAACTGGTAAAATCTTATATAACTCATTTATTTTTTAACAATGCCATGCAGAATTAAATTACTGCAACTGCATGCACAAATCGATAAGCAAATGAAAGAACATTCTCACATATTTTCTATTTGTCATTAATTATAAAATAATAACAATAAAAATGAACTGTTAGTCCTTATCACCTAACAGTGATGAGGAAAGCCTAACAATAAATTAACCTAAAGTTTTCTGTTATTTTCCATTTTTTAAGAGTTGTTTTAATTCCAGCCTTGAGTAACAGTCCATCTGTAAAGATTACGTATATATGAATCTTCTTTGTTGGTGTACTCTAAATACCTACTATATAAAACATTTAACTGGGTGTATTGTACAGTAAGACATTAATATTTAATTATAATAAAAAAATACATTTAACCCAATCTTTTTTGTAAATTTATGTACTAAATTTATAAATTGTAAAAAGTATGCGATATTACCTCTAGGTTTTAAAAGATTTAAACTCATGATTTCCATTTGTCTAATTTAATGAAGGTGCTACAAATGTTTAATTGGTTTTGATATGTACAGTAACTTTGGGAGATTACTTTACAATGAATGCTGAAAATGTCCTCTGTCCGTCTGAAGACATGGCTGAACATGTTCCATGTTCCTGGCCATTCAATAGTGTTGCTTGGTCAACATATCTAATTTTGTGCAAAATGTTCTGTTTCAAATAATCTGTTGACCAAAAGCACATAGCATGAACTTTTGTCTTCAGATAATCCCAAAGGAAAAAATCTGGTTGAATAGGGTGATTTTGGTAGCCACAAATTCCTGGAAATGATGTGGTTGTGAATAAAACTTTCAAAGTTGTGGGTTCCTATGATAAATGGCATGTGGCCCAGTCCTGTTCTAAACAACTGTGCCAAGCACCGTAATTGGGAAGCATATCTTGTTTTTTATCATAGCATTCTTTAATGAACAGCACGTGGCCGTGAAGTTTAACTTTCTGCACGGGGAAACTTGCTGCAGCTTTCCTGCGGGGGAAAAATGCTGCAGAAACTTTAATCAACAGTGAAAGGCCATGTAACTTCCTAAACGGGAAAAAATGCTAGAAACTATTGTGATTGTGAAAACAGTTTAGAAGGATACTGCTATGGGAAAAACTTAAATGCCAAACTCGAGTGGTTTTTGCATTTCAAAAAAGGTTAAATGTCAATTGATGACCGATCTTATTACAAAAACATTAAAAAATTCATGCAATTGTGCTTGAAGATCAACGATGTACTGAGGAAATCAAGAAGTTGTCTGAAGTAGCTTAGTTCAGCGAATTTTATCTGAAGATTAGATCTTAGTAGGCATTTATTTTTTTGTATGAGTACGGTAGTGTATTCAGAATTCATTCCATCAGGTCAGAGTGTTAACCAGGGCATCTATTTGAAGGTTCTGAGAAGATTTGGCATCAATATGCAGAAAAAAAGACCTGAATTGTGGCAGAGTGGCGACTGGTTTTCACACCATGACAATGCACATGCTCACACAGTTGTCTTCACCTGATTTAACTCAGTGTGATTTTTTTTTTTTGTTCCTGCAAATGTAGAGGAACCTGAAAGGAAACTTTTGATAAATTCAAAACTTTATTAATTAAATTTTGAAATAGCAAGTAATATCTTTGGTACACTATTTATAAACTTAACAGATTTTAAGGATAACTTTCAAATTCAGTCATATGCAAAATTTCATGCAATAATTAAAAAGTTAAATTTATTTTATTAATTTATTATTGTATTTTCAATATTAGGAATCCTTTATTGTTCATAATTTATCAAAATTTTATCATACATAGCATATTCTTATAAATGTGACTGATTAATTACCATTTATTTTATTTACTTTTACATCAAATATGATTTGCATAGCAATTATAAATCCAGAAAACCTTATATAATTTCAGTTTGTTAGTGTAAGATAATTCAAGTTAGAAAACAATTAACAACTTAACAGGAATTAGATTTAAAATAAAAATTAACAAAAAATGTCATTCCTGATAAAAGATCAAACAACATTAACTTACCATCCGATGGTTCAGGTGAATCACTATTATTAAATTGTTCAGGTGGAGGTGAACTATCCTGTATTTCATGTCTAATAGGAAATGCTTCAACAGGTAAAGTCCAATCATGTGTTATAATATCAACACAAAGACCTACACTATTACCGCGTTCAAAATCCATACTTAACGGATCCATTTCACCATCACCAAAGAAAAAATCACCAAGCGAATCCGATCCAGGTTTTAGATCTTCAATTCTAAGTTGGCGTTTTGATTTCCGTTTGCCTTCTTCATTATCTACCTCTCCTCCATCATCATCACCTCCGCTTCCAGCACCTTGTCCGTCACCAGTTTTATCCCCATCACCTTCTCCGTCTTTTCCTCCACCAGGCCCTCCACCCTGTTCTTCTCTTAATGGTGTTTGATGACCAAAATCTCCAACTCTTGGTGTATAGAGGGCTTTGATCATGCTCCAAACAAGGCTAACCTTAAAATTAAATTATAAATGTAAATATGTTATTATATTTCTTTTAAATAAGTACTTCTAAAAATTTAGATACAAAAACCCCATTACCAAAAATAAATTGTTCTCTCTCTCACTTTTTCTGTTTAGCTTCTGGAACTACCATAAGGTATTTCCTTCAGAGGACGAATGAGAATGATACATATGAGGTTAACAACATTAACAATCCTATAAAACAACTTTAAGCCCACTATCCTTTAAAGAAAAACTGAGGAATGTGAAACTTGTTACAGTGTGTTTAAAAAAGTCTTATCTCATTTTAGAAATTAAATGAATGATGCCTAGGCCAACAAGTGAGTGCAAGCTGAGGAGTTTTTAAAAACACAATCTACCATTTTCTTTCTCTTCCAATGATCCTTCAAATCAACAATCTCTTTTTTCATGCATTATTTTGACTATTTCAATATTTTTATATTTCATTTTGAAAGTTTAAATTTTATAATTAAACATATAAAACATTTTCTTCACAAATTCATATTCATAATTCAATCTTTAATAAACAACATATTTCAAAACACTTCATGCTTTTTTAATAAAAGTTCAAGACTATAACTACTTATAAGGGTTATTTTCTTAAAACAAGTTTATTTTCTACATTAACCTACTAAATACAAGGGTTGTCCGTAAAATAAAGTTTCCAATTTTTTTCACAAAGTAAAACATGTATATTTGGAATGAATTGTACATCGTCGGAAAGCCTGGATTTTCCACTATTTTTCTACATAATCTCCATTGCAATCTATGCATTTTTGCATAAAGTGTAGCATTTTTCATATACCCGTATCATAGAATTCTCCCACCATGGCACACAGGTAGGTACGACCTTTTGTTTCAACTCCTCATTGGTCCTGAAATTCGTTTCACCCAGATGTGATATGCAGTGATAATGCAGGAAAAAGATGATAATCACTTGATGCTAGGTCTGGGCTGTAGGGGGTGGATGATGTTATCTCATCCCAACTGGTTGATGAGGTCAGTTGTTGCACAGGTGGCGTGGGCACAAGCGTTGTCCTGATGAAAACGCATTCCCTTTGTTAGCATGCCGCTTCTTCTGTTCTGAATTGCATGCCAAAGATTCTTCAAACCTGACAGTAGTGATCGGTATTTATTGTCCCAGTAGGCATGAACTCACAACAATATCCCTTTCCTATCCCAAAATACAGTAGCCATCACTTTGAAACCAATAGCCATCCAGCATGTTGTTCATCATGGACGTCTGTACATCCGATTTTTAACTCTCTGCACCATTTTTGCAAAGTTTTTGATGTCCATATACTTCATGTAATTGACGATGAATTTCTATAGGTGTAGTGTCCTTAGCACACAAAAAGTGAATCACAGAACATAACTCGCACCTGGCGAGTTACTGCATCAGCAAGTGGAACTTACTGGAGCAGCTAGTAGAAGCTCCATCACGAATGGCTGCCAAAGCAAGACTAAGTGTTGCAGACAGCTCAGAATGGTGGGGATTTGTAGGCAGGAAACCCAAGAAACACACCAGTGTTGCCGAATAAAGAGTTCCTTGCGACTCCAACACCTTGGAGACCTTACTTTACAGACAACCGTCATAGATTCCATAGAAGGTCTAAGCAACATAATGACAGATCTAAATTAACAATTAACTTGTGACGGTAACTTAATGCATAACACTACAATAAAATGACTCCAAGTTCTTAGTAGATTTGGCCAACCTGTAATGACTAATTTTTTATGATTTTTTGCTTTAAATTGTTTTAAATTTCCAAAACTGGTATTTTGTCAGTAAAAAAAAACCATGTTTTATTGAACTCTGGAACTAACCAATGGAATTTTTATATTCAGTTTTTACATATAAATAGTTCAGCATCCCAACTATACTTTTTCTTTTCTTATTTTCTTATCTATGTCTTCTTTAAATTATGACTATGGTTCTAATTCTAATGACAATCTTCTGCATTACACATCTAACAGTAGATATTCTAATTAAAAAAAAATTATGAAGTATCTATAAAATGTTTTCATGAAGAAACTAGCACGATAAGACTAGCTTCCAATTTACAAACTTACTTAGTCAAACCTCATCCATTCCTCACCCACCAAATACATTTCATATTTCACATCTAATTTCTTGCTTCAATGAATAAACAGACCTTACTTACGGTAAAACAGCAATTACCATAACTTCCTTTATTTCAGGATAGCTGTGGATTCACATACGTACGATCACAAAACTTAAATAAGACTTTTTGTAAACCAAAAGAACTATCTATACCTAACATTAAATGAAAAACATTTAATTTATTACTGAAAAGTATAAAATCATTAAATAAAAAATATCTTACAGTGATACGCCCAAATTCTTTAGCTACAGCAGCATTGTGATCACATAGATCAGCTAAAGGTCGTCCACTTAGCATGTAACGAGTAGCACATCCTAGAAACCAGTCTGTTTCATAATTTACTTTTTTATTATACCAATGCATACTACTACCTGAATGAACAAATTCATCGCTTGAATTTATTGCACGTCTGGAAAAAATTAATTATTTTTATATTAAACACTCCAAAATTAGTAATTTATACAAAATAATTAATATAAAAAGAGTCAGAATTATAATTTATAAAAAAATCTTTGCTATAAAAAGTGTTATTTTTATTCCTATACTTATGGTGAATTTAAAAAATATATTATTTATGTACAAAGTTTTCAGTATATATAAAAAAGCTCATGAAATTAAACAAAAAATCAAATATGCAAATCCTCACTTAAATTTTCATAAATGTAATAATTTTCAGTACAGAAATGAACTCATTTTAACCTTATAATGTAATGTAATGTGCATGATCGAAGTAATTGGATATTTGAAGCAGAGATATAAATACTTATTAATAGATAAGTAATATATTTTATTTTTATAAGAATGTTTGTATGCAACACATTTTAAACTAATTTTCAACAGTAGCAATAACTACAAATAGATATAACATTTTACTTATTAATCAGAACATGAAATTTCCAACTGCTACACAACAATTAGTATGAAGACCTGATACACCACAGGAAATCAAATATCAGAGTATAAACAAACGGCCTAAGAAAAAACAACCCACCCAGACTAAAATTTCCTTATTGTTGCCTAGGATTTGTCAAATGTTTCTGAGCAATTTATATTTAAGACAAAAGGCCACCTACACAATTAATAAATTCAGATGTAGTAATAAAAGTGGTGAAGGATGACTGACAACATGTATCTTTAGCAGCGGAATCTGTATGATTATTAGTCGGGATTCCCATGTGGCTAGCCAGCAGAAACTCACTTGTACATTGCGGTGGTTCCACTCAGAAATCATATTATAGATCTCAGTAACAACAGGATGTCTAGAATACAAATCTTCTAAAGGTTGGAGAGCACTGCACAAGTCACTGAAAATAAGAATATGGCGGTACTGTGAATTAACGATATTCAAAGATTTATTGGTAGCATACAATTCAGCAGTAAATACACTTGGACTATTAGGTAGATCAAACAAATAGGTTCTGTCATTAACAACAAATGTGCATCAAGTATCATTCTGTTTCAATCCACCTGTTACAATATTGTGTTTGGGTTTGTCTTTGAGAGAATATGATAAAACATTTGCTGAAAGACTATAGGTGGTGTTGATTCTTCACAGAGCATATGAACAAAAATACGTTGGAAAAACAGAAAGTAAGTCAACATTTATAAGGTGTAATAAGCCAGGTACGAACACCCCCTAGGTGCAGCATAACTTGGATCGTCTTCACTGTAGGCCTGTGGTTAAATATGAGCAGTGTCTGCCACCATTTCCTAATATAATTTTGTCAAGTCATCGTTCCACCAAGGAACAGAGAGATGTGTATGGTTTCCAGATGTTTGTGGAATATACCTATCAGCATTTTCAAGTACAAGGGATGCAAATGAGGTAAGTTGATCAAAAGTGTCTGCACAATCATCAACATACTGTAATGGGAAGGCTTTATGGTCCAATTAAGACAAGGAAATAAACTGTGAGGATAAGGAGAGGTTAATGTTGGACAATGTATCAGATAAGGACATGAATGTGTATTAATGTGACTAAAGTGATCCTATGTAGTCATAAAAGATAGTAATAATAATAATAATTAAGCTATTACATTAAGTTATATGCACAAGTTATCTACAATACTCTTTTTAATAAATCTATTAATATATCAAAATTTTTCCTCTTAAACTTTAGGAAATTTCATTCTTTTTTTTGAAACAAATAATTTGGATACCTATATAGGACATGAGTGTTTTACCTTTATATAAAATAACTTGTACCATTTTTCACGGATGTTAATAATAAAATTTAGAGTTCATGTTAACATAAAATACCTTGTGCTTCCTTGTGATTTAGTCGGTCTTGTTGAATTAAAGTTTGTTTTACAAGCATATGCAATATCTCCTTTGCTATTAAAAGCGACACCTTGAGGATTAGCTTTGTTTGCAGGTCTTGTTGCATCTTTAAACACATGATGATAAAGAGTACCATCCTATAACAATTTGAAATGTGTAACTTTTTTTAAAAATCTGATGTGTACACCACATGACTGCCTGTATACTTATTAAATTACAAATACACATTTTTTCAAAATGAAAACTACATAAAATTTTATTTTATTAATAACTTCTGATATTTTTTCATATCTTTTTTTTTTATTGTTATTATTGATTATTTATTGTAAAATTTTTTTAACAATCAGAGGTTAATAATTATTAATAAATCAATGAATTTAAATTAAAATAAAAGTTAAAGAAAAAGGAGATGAAATCTGATTTGAACTAATGTAGCTTCCCATTGTAAAGAGCCAAATAGTTCACTAATTAAAATTTTATTTGGCTATAACTCTGCAATCACTGAAAATAAGTAACATCTACAATATTGTTGAAAAGCACTCAATGAGGGTTTATTAGTGCAGTAAAGAAAATGTCAAAAATTAACTTTTTTTTTGGATTTCAAGCTTTTTTGGGCACTTTTTATTATCAATTCAATCAAAAGGGGAGGTGCACAACTAGATGTTACAACAGTCCTAAATCCAAAGTTTCAACATCCTATGGCTAATCATTTTTGAGTTATGGGAGAAAACAACAAAAATAGATTCAGGAAATTCAGAGATAATAGACAGAATAGATTCAGGGATGGTCAAAACCGATATATCTGTTGAAATCTGAAACCTTCATACAGGGAAGTAAAAATAGATTTATGTTTTACATAGAATTTTTATTACACTTCTGCTTATTTTATACAAAAAGTGGGCTTTAAAAAATTAATTTTAAAGTAAAGATTTAATCTTAAAAGCTATTATTTTCTAATTACAGATTGTGTAGCACTAAAAGACACTTACAAAAATGTAAGCATGCCAGATACACGATCGAACCGATTAGATTATAAAGCTATAATGTGATAGTTAATAAAATCAAATTTTATAATAATCATGCTGTCAAAATTATTTTAAATGTCTAAAAAAATATTAATTCACGCAATTAAGTAGCAAATTAAATTTCTTAGTTACTTAAAATAATATAAAGTAGTAATTAACGAAAATTGAATTATTATAATTCACAATACAAAATAAGTATAAAAATATGATTCCACTACATTAACAAGACAGGACAAATCATTAAGAAAACAAATTAAAAAGAGATTCATTGGTTCCAGAGTTATAGCCAAATAAAATATTAATTAACAAAATATTTGAATTTTAAAAGGGAAGGCATATTGGTGCCTTTGAATGAAACTTTTATCTCCTTTTTCTAACTATTTTTTTTTTTTTCAAACCAACCAACCTCACAAATTTCAATTGAAACGCGCTCCTTTTGGTTCATTCTCCATTCATGTATCCATGTATCGAAGTACTCTTTCCAATTATCTAAGTCCCTTTTTCCAGTGACTTAGTGACAACCAGGATTGTCGGTAAAGTTCACAATATTAATTTTTGGCGCACCACTAATTTTTGTTTTTATGGTTCCAAATATTCTTGAATTACACGAGAAACTGCAGTGAAAACTCTTTTTACATTTTTACACGTTTTAAGCTTAATTTTTCTTTGTCGTTTTAAAAAAGTGACAGTAAATTCGTTAGCAAATTTAGCGGGGTAAGCAAATTATTTTTAAAAGCCTTTATTATTTTTCCTTGCCAGTAAAAAAAACCCTTTGATAAAAATTTGTAACATTGTATGATCAAAAGGTAATCCCCAATCAGCGCAAAGTAATAAGCTCCTCCTCTGTTGTTGGTAAGGCAGCTGTTTGCACAAAGTTTTAGACATTTTTATAAGATCTTCACAATTGTCGACTGTGATATTCCCAGTTCTAAGTTCACACCACAAGTCAATTTTCCTGGGCCTCTCTGAAAAGGAGATAATAATACACTTCCTGTATACTTAAACACTTTAACTGTTAATACAAACATTT
>JAAAKQ030209945.1:0-11666 GCA_010016005.3 Zanna intricata | reverse complement strand
TCAAAATTTAAATTAATTATTGTTGTTAAGTCTCTGTTTTATAATTTTAAACACATTATACAGTCTTTTTCATACCAAAGAATTTTATTTTTTTATTACCTATTTCAAATTATCCTCGCACGGCTATTTGTTGGCTATTGCGCTAACAGTATATGAATTATAAAGAAATTATAAATATTTTTATGAAAAATTTGAGTGATTTGAATATTAGATATGTTTGTTGATACACTTAATACGAATGTAATGAAACTAAAAACAAAGTTCAGATGACAAAAATATTATATTTCATTTAAAATATTTTAAATTTTTCCTTATAATCTTTAACGTTTGTAACAGACAATATGTGCTCCATTAGATGCTTCCATTTATAAGCAGACTTAATATTTCATTAAAAATCCTTAACTAAACAAATAAACTAGATAGGTTCGTCAAAATTTGAACAAAAATTCTTTCAAACCAAAAAAATAATCTTAAAATATATATAATCTCGATGTAATAAGGTATAATTTAGGAAAGAAAAGAGTTTTTACACAAAATTTTGAATACAGAAACATCTTATTTGAAATAAGCGACTATAAACCACAAGAAAATAACGAGAACATTTCTGCGAGATCAGCTTTTAAGATATTCAGAAATTCCACTTGTTAAAACAGCTATAGCAGAAAATATTTCATATCTAACTAATAAAAGAGCTTCATAACTTGTCTTCTATTTTCCATGACCTTGTGTTCCTCTATTTTACTCCTCTAAAAAAACTTCATATTCTACAAAGAGAAGAACGAAAAAATTAATATAAAAAATATATAATTCAAAGACGAAACAAGACGTTCTTTTGAGGTGTCGATATAACCAAAATAATAAAGTAAATTGTACAGTCAAATTAAAAATTTACTCTTAAAATTAAAGTTTTTACTTCCTTGAACGAAATAAAGGAAGTATTGTAATCGCGAAAAACTTCGGTTTTCAGATTTCAACCGAAATATCCATTTTGATAATCCCTGAATCAATTTTAACTAGTTTCGGCGTGATGTCTGTACGTACGTATATCGCATCCAACTCAAAAAAAACTAGCCGTTGAACGTTGAAATTTTGAATTTAGACCTGTTGTAACATCTAAGGTAGTTATGCACCTCCCCTCTTTAATACAATAAACTGGGCCAAAAAAGCCCAAAATCCAAAACATTTGGGTAGTAATAAGCCATCATTGAGAGCTTTCAACGAGAATAAGTGGCACTTATTTTCATTGGTTCCAGAGTTGCAGGCAAATAAAATTTTAATTAATGATATATTTGGATCTTACAAGGGGCACATCGGATCGAATCCGACTTCATATACATACATTTTTTTAACTTTATTTTTTTTAATTTAAGTATATTAATGTATTAATAATTATTAACCTCTGATCGTAAAAAAAAATTAACAATAAATAATAATTCAATAATAACAATAAAAAAAAATATTAAAAAATAACAGAAGTGATTAGTGAAATGTTATGTACTTTTCATTTTAATTCAAATATTTTTACAATTACAGGTTAATAATTATTAATATATCAATATATTTAAATTAAAAAGGTTAAAAAAATATATGTATATGAAGTCTGTTTTGAACTGATGTGCCTTCTCGTTGAAAGATTAATTTATTTCGTTAACTAACACATTATTTGGCTATAATTCTGGAACCAATGAAAATAAGTACACTTATGATACATCATTGAAAAGCTCTGAACGAAGGCTTATTGATGAAGTTAAGAAATAGTCTAAAATCCAAATGTTTTGGATTTTGAGCTGCTTTGGCCCAATCGATTTCAATCATAAGGGGAAGTGCACAACTAGATGTTACAACAGTCCTAAATACAAAAGTTCAACATTCTACGGCTAATCGTTTTTGAGTTATGCAAGATCGTTTAAGAGTTATACGTACGTACGTTCAGAAGTTACGTCGAAACTAATCGGAGTTAATGCCCAAGTGATTCATGTGGTTGTTTAGGCGTAACTTCCTACCTAGAACTGAAGCGTTTTATCTTTTCCTGGGCATAACGTAAACCCAAATATTCATGGATCTCAATATTTTTCATAAACCACGGGACCCCTGTGATAAATTTCGCTAAAATATAAAAAAATTACTAAACATATTAAATATATATTTTTAAATTTGTAATTCTCATTAGAAATTACATAAATACATCCAGTTTATGGTATTTACGATTAAACACCACTTTATACTGTATTTATAATACTTTTTTTTTTGTGATATTCTAAAATGTAATGTAGAAGTAAAATTTCATGAAGCTCATCATTCAAAATATATATCCCGTTCAGTATCTCATCATACCCTCAACAGATTTTTCAAAACGTTAATAAAACCCTGGGGATCTATACAATTTTTTTTTTTTTTGAAAAAACAATTAGACCCTTATAACATTAATTATGATCAAAGTTTAGATAAATTATCAAAAATATGACTATTTCCTTTTTTAATTTTGTACTAAATGAAATAATCGTTAACACCATAATTATGGTGAATCATAATTATAAATGTACATAATAATTATAAATACACCACAATATATATTTTTTAACGCCTTAATTACATAAATACAATATTAACTGTAAAAGGAAACAACAATTTAATTTGATAAAACCAAACGATATACATTTATTTAATAATATAAATGAAAATACCTTCAGTAAATTACTTGATAAGATCTACTTCTCCGGAAATCTGAATTGATAAGAATTTTATAGTATATAAAAATCAGAAAATGCATATTTAATTTCTGAAGCTACGGTTTAACAAAATTTAGTTTTAAAGCTTTGTAATGACCTGGATTCTTGGAAACGAAGCGCACGAGACGGTTTTACATTTGGGGTTTAATCCCAACAATGACCACAAGAGATCCAACTGACCAGTGACCTGACTCGGATATAGTCTGTCTCCATGACTCTATTTTCCTTTTAAATGATCGTAAAATCTAGTCCTTTCTATTTCAGAAAGATCTTTTCTTTTTTTTTTAATGTTATTTATACGGTTAAGATTGCAAATCTCATATTATTTTTAAGTTTCAGTATTAATAAATCTAGCACTAAAAAATCGAAATCATTGGCCTTTTTCCTATAAGCTGATGCACAAAAACCAGGGATGTTACAGTTAATTTCACTATATATAAAAGAATATAGTCTAAACACATATAATGACAATATTAACAAATTAACTAACAATAACAATTAACAAAACAATATTAACTAATTAACAACATTATTTTGAATTTACTTGTTTCACTGAAGGGTGATATTATATTAGGCCTATTTTATTTATATGTATAATCTCGTATGCTAATCATACGTATATTTATTTAACTACTACTATAATTAAAAGGAGATTACGAGTATATATTTCTTGAAAAATAATTATAATAAATAGAAAAAAATTATGTTAATGAACTAAATGGCTGGTTTCGATTCTTAAACAATCGTAATCAGTATAAATTGAGTAAATAATTTTTTTTTATTATTTCAAAGCTTATTTACAATCGATTGCATTTACATTTACCTTTAATAAACTGGAAATCATCTCTAATCAGATGATGAAGAACCCTCAGTAAAACTTCTCTAAAATTATACATTAGCTATTATAAAAACTATTATGGCAAGCACTTAAAATTAGCCATTATGAATAAAACCTGACAACACCATTAGAACAGTAGAAAGAAATATCAATAATCATAATTAGTAAAAAAAAAAAAAATGAAACAATACAAAGAAAAAAGAAAAGTGTAACAAATTTGAAATTAAGAATCGAACAGATAACTAACAGTCGAATAAGAATACTCACAGCCAATGTTACAATAGACACAATTAAACACTATAGGGACACTTAAGACTTAAGATTCACTGCTAAGTTGATACTTTGGATCGAAACGTTGTATCATCTCCCGCATGGATCTTAATCCTAAATAATTCTGTATCTCATTGTTTCTTGCAAATCAAGGTGGTTCTATTATACAACTCGCCAGCTTATTCTGAAACCGCAGTAAGATGTCAACATTGTTTCATTCAGCACCCTATAGTTCGAAAAACATTGGGCTAGATAGGGTTTAAAATTGTTGAATATACAAGCAGATTATTATTGGACAAGGACAGATGAGAACTTCTATCCAACAATTAGAACATTTCCTAGAACTTTATCTCAACTTATCTTCTCTTCTCTCTTATATAAAACGACTCGTTAGGAAGATTTACTTTATGAATGATTCAACTATCATATACTCAACAAAACTGTAGCCTTATCAAATACAAAAATTGAGGTAAATAAAAAATAACTGTATTTTTCATTTATGTTTATATTTATAATATTATTCCTGCTATTTTTCCTAATTTCTTTGGTTTATAGTTACATAATTTTCAGTAACAGAACTAAAATAATAAATATATATTCATTTAAATAAGTAAATCAGTTAAATAATAATAATAATAATCAGTAAATCAGTAAAAATATATTCATTTAAATAAACTCAGTTTATTTAAATGAATATATTTTTTAAATAAACCTACATAAGTAATTTATTTCAATTAAATTAAAGGTTTTTTTTTATGAGAGTAATACGATTTGATATAAAACTGTTTAATATTGTAAAGAAAAGTTTTAATGAAAAATTTGGCAGCAATATTCAAATCATTTTATTTTTTACAGCTATTTACAATGCAACCAAATGACCGATTCATATGACACTACGAAAGTATTTTATACGCTCTTAATGTTTCGATGAATCGAAACTTCATACGAGTTTCGATTCATCGAAACTCGTATGAAGTTAAAAAGTGTAATAGTAATTGAAGATCAGGACAAGATATTTTAATTATTAAAACCGAAAAAAATGAGTGGTGGACGGGAGACAGTATTGAGGATGTAAAAAATTTTATCCACTCAGGACTTCTTTCATCTTTTTTTTTTCGAAAATAAATAGTACCCCGTAAAATTAAAAGGGTCAAATTACCTTTTTCAGAAGTAAAAATCAGAAGCAATATTATAAAAAAAAAAAAAAAACAGATTTAAGTCGTTCGAATTACTTTAATATAATAATACATTAAAGGAAAAATACTAGTAATTGATCAAAATTAAAATTATATAATATTAAATATCTATTATACGTGATTCATACTAAGTTCATTATTAACAGGATGATTTACTTGGCTTTCAACAGAAAAAGAACCCGTTGAAAATGACCCTTTCGTTCGTAAATGCTGATATACCAAAGAATGTTTAAAAAGAATGCTTAAAAGATTTCTTTAAAAATAATTTTTATTAGGTAAAGAGAGAAAAATACGATCTTTTGTCTATTTTATATAAATAAAAAACCGATTTTTAAACATTTTATTTACTTTCTATTTGCTGCACTTACATTAATTTTCTCAAAATTAAATTCTCTACAATTTTTATTATTAAATTTTCTGAATTTATTAGTATTTTATCAAAGCTGTTATACTACAAACCTAATAAAATTTATATTTCGACACCAAATTTTGTATTTTACGTCGGAAAAAACTACTGAAGTACAGTTATGGAACCTTTTTCACCCTATTTCACAGCTCAAATTATATAAGAAATTTAACTGTAATTTGTAATTATAATGACTCTTTAATTTGGATCACAAAAATTACAATATGGCTTTTTTTATTAGAAAAACTGAAATCCAAGCGAAATCTTTCGTTAACCGTAAATGGAAAAAAAAGCGTTTCCATACCTACGTTTATATAAACTTTTTTCATTATTTTTACCAGTAGAACATGTCCTTAATGTTTTTCAGTTTCATCGTGGGACGTTATGTATAATGATATAATTAAAATGTGTAAAATGATTTTATATTATAAAAAACAAATTAAACTTACTAGAAACTACATTGTGTAAGTAAGTTATTTTTAAATTATAATTAATTGTAAAGTTATGTATCGATTATAAAAATATTTTTTTTTTTTAATTAGTTAATAGGAAAATTGGAGAAGAAATATTTACAACTTTAACAAGAATCAGATAGATATTACAAAAAAAAAACACACTATACTTAGATAAGAATAATCCTCAGGAAAAAGGACATTGCGTATTGGTTTTCAATTTTTACATGGAAGAAGCATTATGGAGAGTAGATGGAACTTTTAAATGTACGCAATAATAGAAGAAAATAAAAAAAAAATATTAAGATTCGTGGATAACTTGATATTTTGGTTGAAAATATAAATAGGTAAAATGATTTTAAATAAACTAGGGATTTATTGCATAATACAGTCTAAAATTAAATGTAATGTACACAAAAGGTAATAAAATACGATAAAGGATAAAATTATACATAATAAAAATTAATTGTATGGATGAATAATATAATACATCGGAATTTAAATAATTTTATTTGAATATTAAATTACTTAATAAACCATTTTAAGGAAATACAAAAACCTACAGGAACAAGGGATAAATATAAAAAATTAAAAGACACAACTGCTAAATAAGATATTGCACTTTAATATAGTATAATTACTAATATAAAATAGTGAAAATAAGACAGTCAAAGTAGTTTCAGGGATAATCAAAATTAATATTTCTGTTGAAACTATGGAAAATATTCTTACAAACCTATAGCCCTTTGCAAGAAAATGACTACCCATCAAAATGAAATCGAAATTTTTTGCCATTACAATACTCACAAAATAATGGAAAGAAGGAAAATGAAGCGAGATAGGTATTTTTTACACATGATTTTTTAATTTTTTTTTTATTATTTCTATGTGCTGAATTAGTCCCTCAATTTTGACCAACAGCTCCCAGAACAATTTGTGTATTATGCGTCCATGACTATGTAATTTCATTTCAAGAAAAACTATTAGAATAAATAGTTAATAATTTAAACAGTAGAAAATACTTTAAAATATTAGTGAACAATATAATGAAATGAAGAAAGACAAGAACAAGTAAAATAATCATTAACAATAAAATTACAAAAATTTAAATTGTTCATTTAATGTATTGACTGCAAAATATTGATGACGGGTTGGCTAAAAAAAAAAAAAAAAAAAAAAAAAACCTAGTAGTTTCTAAATTGGAATTTAATAAATTATTGTTTAAAACTTAAAAAAGGCTGTACGATAATTTGAAGGATATACGGTCTATCGTATTAATTGGATTACATGCTATGTAATTCAAGGACAATAGAAAAGGTATTGTCTATTATTAATTCTATCACACAGCAAATATAACTTTTTTTTTTTTTTAAATATTAAAGCAGCCTATGAAGTACTCTTATTTATGATCTAAGGTCAAACTTAAACATATGCATGTGTATAACTAATATTCCCATCATCTGCCGATAAAATCGTTCTCATATGGTTAAATAAGAGCAGACATAAATATTCCAACCATATATTTCATCTAGGTTAACACCGAAAAATGTCATGAAATTTTAGATATAAATTTTAGTTAGAAATTTCCGCTCATGAATGAATCCGTTTGTAATAAATTACCGAAAATTTATCTTAAAAATGCATTTCAACATTTGAAATTAGATTAAATCATCTATTGTAATAAGAACATCTCATGTGCCAATAACACGACTTCCATATACGCCTATTAAATTACATATTCACATTTTTTACTGAATCTCATTTAAGCTTATTTCATTTAAAAGTGAGATGATAAATATAAAGAGGAAGAAAACGTTAAGACCAAGTAAAGAATAAAAAGATTAAGAGAGAATGATGAATATAAAGAAAGGGTGTACAAATTAAGATCAGAAGAATTACATCAAATCAAAGAGCGATTAAATGATTGGCAACAAAAATAAATAAACGAAATAATGATCAACTCTGATTTAGAGAAAATATTGTCCGACAATATCAGAGGAGTAATGAGCTAAATTATAAGAAACTTTTGCAATTTATTAAAGATCGGGCATGTATGCTTCAGTGTATATGTAGTTCTTGTGAGGGTCTATTTTTCAGTCACTCTGTAATTAACTTTAATGTACTTAAAATTAAACAGATTAAACAGTAGCGCCCTCGGCCTGCTATTATGAACAAGCGTGTCTGATGGGGTGTTAAGATTGGATTTTCGGAGTAAAACCACTGCTATAGCATATTCGGACGATTTTTCACTAATGATTAATGGACAAGATGTAAATGAGATAAGTGATAGAGGTAATGAAGCACTTTTTTTGATAGCACACTGGATGAACGAGCATGGACTAGAAATCTTCCCGGCTAAATGTCAGGTGATCATTCTTGCGGGTAAGAGACCAATTAACAATTTAAGGCTAAGAATAGGTGGAAACCCTTGCGGAACATGTTAGCGAATTCGACTCTGCCTGGACATTGCAGGCGTCTGTAAACTGGATTTCCCACCTCGTTAAACAAAGTAGGCGATGTTGAAAGAGTACTCACACGTTATAACGTCTTTATTAGAGTTACTGTACATTACTGCTCGTTACATTTATTTTTACAATTGAGATAAAAGTTTAACAAAAACATTACACGTTCAGAAATTATTAAAAATAAATGAAAATAATAATTCCTGAAAGAGCAGTTTGATACATTAATGTACATTTTACATTAGATAAAATTATGAAATAAATATCAAACAAGTGATTCAATCTAGTTGAAAAATTAAGAGAGCAATTGGCATATTTTTTCTCTTCTTTTTTTTTTATAATTACTTTATTTACTTTAATTAACTTTAAATATCCCTCTGGGAATTAAATATTACATAAAATATTTATTTACAAATGTTATTTTACTCGCTTAAATAATAATTATAGTTTATAATTTATCCAGCTAAAAAAAAATAAATATACTAGTTTTTTAATCTTTAAATGGATTGCTTTTTTAAATTCATTCAACTACTACTAATCACATTAGCTATTAATTCGAAAGCATCTAATAAATAAAAGACTGTGGGTCAAAAGACCTAAATTAGATAAGGGTAATGATAAATTAATTATTTATCAGGTAGAAAAAAAATTATGAGGCTTTTTTGTTTTAGATGATTCAAAGGAACGTATTCAAATTAGATTAAAAAATAAGGTGCCGGAAAATAGGTTCTTTTTTAGTTTTTCTTTTGATTTATTTAATTATAAATAACAAAATTAAATTGTAAAAATTAATAAAAAAAACTGACTAGGGAGTAAAAAAAAAAAATGTGACCCGCAATATAATACTGTAGTTATTTATGGAGTTAGCTTCAAACTGATCGGTAAAGATATAAAATTATAAGGTATAAAATCCTAAATTTTTATACAAGCTAATTAGATTGAATCATATTACTTTAACTTTTAATTAAATTTTTTTAATTTCTATTTAATTTTTTTTTAATTTCATCCTATTAAAGTGTTCATTATTATATCAAACTGCGTTTTCAACAGTTATTATTTTCATTTATTTTTTAATAATTTCAGATCTTGTAACATTTTGTTAAACTTTTATTTTGAATGTAAAATAAAATTTACTATCGAGAGTTGAATAGAAACCTCACAATAAATTTTTATAATACATATAACTTAAATAAACAAGTCCTGAGTTACTACTAAAAAAGGAAATAAAAAGACTGATAAAATCAGTCTTATATATTGGAAATCAATCAGTATTTTCAGGTTGAATAATAACATGAGAGAACTAAACATATGAAAAATGAATTCAAAGGAACCCCATTAGTTTATTGACATTTGGACACTATTTGAATAAATATTAGTTATTTCTATAACTAGATATCATTACATAGATTTATTTTTAATATATAAAGAAGTTTTTGCATTGTTCTAAACAAAATTTATTAACCATTATTACAATTTAAATATAAGATTTAATTTATCAATGAGATAATATTTTATTGATAACGTTTAATTTAATTATTTCTTAGCAAAGGACGGAAAACCTGTTTAACCAAGAAGAGCACCGTACGTAAAAAGAGATGCCTTTCCAACAAACAATATCAGGTTGGTAGTGATTAAACTAATTTATTTTTTTAATGTAAATTTTAATGTAATATAATCCCTCGAAATTAGTTTAGATAAGTTTCAGTAATATTACTGTTCTACATATATAAACCTAAATACAATTCACCGGATTTGTCCACTGTAGAATACGAGTAAACTTGTCGAAAATCAATTGATTTCGAAGTGGAGAGTCCTCAGGTTCAAATCCTAATAAAGGTAGTTGCTTTTATTTGGAATTGAATACCTGGTCGTGTTCTTTGGTGGTTGGTTTCAGTTAACCTCAATCTCAGGGAATGTTCGACCTGAGTCTGTTCAAGACTATACACTCAGTAGTAAATTCACACAGTTATAGATGAGTAGCTAATGATTTTAATTTCTGAATCGATTATAAATTAAAATATTTAAAAAATATATGTATGTATTTATTCCTAGAAATTTTAATAATATACTAAAAAAAGATAAAAATGGTTAATATAGCCAAGATATATGATCTTCAAATGTTTTATTGTATTATATCTTCGCCGATAATTGAAAAATAATAAATCGTTTTATAATAAAACTACTAAAAATAAAAAAAATATGAATTTTATTTCAAAAAATTACATAATTTCATTTAGTTACGCAATATTTTTATTTAGTACCTTTTCTTTACAATAATGTAACGTTCTCGATTTTATAGTGGTAAAAAAAAAATAAATGCTTATTAACTGCCTAATAATTAATCTATTATATTATTTTCCCGTCTAGATAGCGCTACAGCTGTAAACGGGAAAGTATTAAGTACGGCTTTCATCGGATCTTGACGATTTAACACCTAAGGAAATCTAACACGGATGGAAATTTTCGGATATTATTATTCGTATGTATGTGTGTTCTGTGCTAGCCTCTAAATCATCTTTTATATCTTGAGAACTACGGGACCGATTTTGATCAAATTTGGTCAAATTCCTTTTATATAGGGACCATTGTTGCCATTAAATTTTCAATTTAAAAGGAGCAAGGCACCTTCAGTATTTTCAGATTTCGCCTACTTAAGGTCATATTTTTCTTAGACACATTTGTTAACAATTAAAAAATTAAAATATATACAAAAAACATTTTTTGCAAAATCGCACCCCCACACAAAAAAAAATTCTCTAAAATACTGCTGTGTTGTTACGTCACAGATGAGCGGTAGTAGAATTAAATAACTGAATAATATTTAAAATGTAAAAAAAAAAAAAAATCGGTCTGGCTTTGTCTTGGACTCGATCGCCCGGTTGACTCGGTACCTAGTCCGTTAATCCTAGCAGCTACACCAGCTGCCGACCGTATACGCAAATTTGTTCAATGCAAGTCGTGAAATTACATTATAGTTTAGTTAGTACTATCCGTCGCCGTTAGTATCACCATAACCCCGCGAATTAAATACGGTATGTGCACGCGCTGTTTTACGAACAGTATTCTACAACGTAATATTGTGTTAAATTTTATTACAATATGAATAGAATAATTTTTTATTTTTCACAATGATGGTTTAGTTTTTTTGTCTTTTAATAACCATTCTTGACAGAAATAGCTATTATTTTTAAAAAATCATTGATAACAAGAAAACCACTGAAATTGAGAAAAAATGTAGAGATTAACTGTGCAGTTAATAAGGTATATTTTTAATATATATATAAATATAATATATATATTATATATATATATA
>JAAAKQ030209934.1:0-11666 GCA_010016005.3 Zanna intricata | reverse complement strand
TCAGAGGATGAGATGAATGAATTGTAGCGTGTGTGAAAAATGCCATGCCTGACCGGGATTCAAACCCGGGACCCCCGCTTCATTATAGATAGCAGTTCAACAACTTTCCGACATAAGAAATCAAAGAAATATTTTTTTTTGTACGGTATGAAACTACGTAGCTAGAAAATCCTATCTTACCAGCTTTAAATTTTTCATCTCCAAATTTAGGTAAGCAAATGGACTGATTCAAAGATCAGTGCTTGTTGCACATAATGTAATCACTTCCTCCACGAAACCGTTCACATTTATTTTGTTTAGTACACATTTCTAGATTCTGTTAAAATATTAACAAAATTATACCTTTTTTACTTTTGCAAAGTTGTTTAATTTTCGTAAGGCACAAGTAGTACGAATGATTAGAAAATAATACTTTATGTTCCATAAACACACTAGCTGAAATGTTTATAATTGATTCTATAATTTGTGCTACATATTATTGAGCGGGGCATGACTTTTTTGTTAAAAAGCTGTTACCTGTTCTCATATGGTTGTTAAATTCGTAGAATTTCGCGGGTTGAAAGTATGTTGGTCATTCGTTTCCTGGAGAAAACATTTAAGTTCCTTTTTGTATGCATATTGCCTGTAGCATATTAGAACGTTTGGAGGTTCCTCGATAAGTGAATTATCATCCGCTCCGACTGCTTAACATTGATCCCTTCTGGATTAATTTAAGCGGGATTATGTCCGTCAACCTAAGGTCTGAGCCCATTCGGCTGGTGAATATAATCTTGAAGAGAGGGTATACCCTAGGTATAATCTGGTCAGATTATACCTCCGGGAAGTAGTTAGCCTAAGGACTGCCCAAAGAATTTTCTTCAGTTCTGATGGTTAAGCAGTTAACAAACCGATGAAGCGGGTATTGAATATAGCTAGAACTCGTTACTATTGAACAAATAAAAGATAAATACGATTTATACATAAAATAACACTTACATGGTTTGAAATTTCGAAATATAGCCAGTTTATTCTTACTCTATATATTTTTTTTTTTCTAATTTAGTTCTCTTTATCTTTTTACTGTAGTTTTAAAGTAAATCTGCTCATTAAAAATATAATTAATGTAATTAAATTTAGCATATATTAAAAATACTTTGGATATAATAATCGATTAAGATGAGAATATTTATTTTATTTACTTCAATAACGAGCTGTTTTTTTTTTATGAGGAAAACAACACTATAAATTTAAAAAAAAGAAGTGTTTTTATAAAATTAACTAACGGTTTGTTTCACTTATGCTGAATAAAAAAGAATGAACACTTATTAGAGTCTGTTGTATCACTAATATTGATTAACTATTAGCATTGTTTTACTACTCAGTTTAAAATTCAATCGATAAAATAAATTATGAGTGTAATGAAATTATAAATTACTTGTTATTCTACCCAAATAGTTAAATTTTTTAAAATTTACAATAAACCTGCATGTATAAAAATGAAAATATTTAAATCATATTAAGTATAATTTAATTGAAATAGCTTAGCTTTTTTTTAATGTTCACCTAAAATTTTAAAATTCGTTGGAACTTTTTTTTTTTAAATAGAGTTAAATCGTTTAGGATAAAATTCTATTTCCATGTACAAATCTTGGTACTTATTTTTTCATAAATTTTAAAGATAATTAAAGTTAAAGGAATTTGCCGGTTCAATAATTCCCAAGCAGAAATTTCAGTTTTTCATAACGTAACTAATATACAGTATGTGTTACAAATAATTATACCAGTATTTATTTACCTTTTAATTTATTTGTTTATTTATTGATACCTATTATAATCAGAAATTGTTATCATTATTACTGAGTATGACATTATAAGATTTTTATAACCATACTCCTCCTAGCAAGCAGGACGTATCTTATCTTATATAACATTCACTATACGGAAATGGATTAATGTCTCATATAGAGATAAATATTTTCATAAAATAATAGTAGCAAAATAAGTATATCGCATTTAATTATTGTTATTATTATTATTATTTTTAATAATATAATTAACTATTGCTATAAATGGTTTTACATTTCATTTATTCTATTAGTTTTAAATATCTAGTAGTGAGTACATGTGTTATTGAAATGATTGTTTTATATTATATAGGTATCTAATGAAATATAGTTACCTAGTCCACAACTAAAACTAGAAGAATTGTATTATTATTTTTCGAAATCGAGTGAGTAGAAAATGTAGTTAATATTAAATTTATACCAATTTAGATCATCTCCTGCATAAAAATTGAGTAAATTTTAAAAAAAATTATTACGGTTTATTGAAATAATAAATAAACTTGAATGTTATTGAGGTTATATTGAATTCAATAGGAACAAATTTATGTTCCTATTTTTTAATCGGTAAAGAAAAAATTAATTTATACAAAGAATTTCACCAAAAACGCAAATTACGAAATTTAAATTATCGTTTGAGTAACCGTTAAATATATATTTTATTCTCCTCAGTAGCTGTAACTGTTACAATTCTTTTTTACCAGAAATAATATTGTTTGATTTAATTTATCTTATGCACATATATATATATATATATATAATTTTAATTTAGGCTTTGTTACAGAGAAACGTAATACTATTTATTGTGTTACATCAGTAACAAGATCACTGATATTAAGATTATCTCAGATATACGTTTTACTCTATAGCGCATCACCACTCTTAATATAATTAATTAAATAACCTAGCAAGTCATAACAGGTATTAAAACGCTAGTGTTTATGTAATGCTCTAACATTTAAAGACTATTTTAACAGTTTACTATTTTTTATCAAAGCTGAAGTTATATTTTTCATGATGTTTCTTTTTTTAATTTTTTTCAATCCTACCATTTCTATTTAATCAAATGTTCAAAAAATTATTATTTTTTAACAATAAAAAAAATGTATTAAATATTGTATTTATTTATAATAAATAGCTAAATGTAAATTTTTCATTAATTTTGAGGGGCATACTTTTCCTTTAAGGAATTGTCTGTAAAAAATGAACGTAATTTTAACGAGTTCCTTTTTGCAGGAAATCGTTACATGTTTTTACTAATTCTGGTAAGATATTTTGATAAATTCTAACAAAGAAGAGCATAATTATCAATCAGTATTTAGATTATGCAGAAAGAATATTGCCTGCTACTTATTTTATTTGTAGAATAACATTTAAATATAAAAACGGAAGATATATATGTATACTTTCAGTAGACATTATGTAAATTTTATATACACAGTAAAATGCTTTTGAAACTAAAATAAAATTTAGTTCATCGTTTATTAAATATATAATAATGATATATTTGAAACTTGAAACCTAGGTTTGCAATTATCTTTTACCTCAGACATAACTAACTAATCTAATATGATAAAATATGATTTTTTTTTTCTAATGTTAACTGTCTTCTAATATGATTCTTTCCCTTTGGAATAGAAATTAAATTAATTTCAACAAATCCATGCAACATTTTGGCTCTTCAAGCTGAGATAAAAACTTTTTTTTCAAAAAAATGAATAAAAAAAATTTTGTTACATTTTGAAGTTAAAGGGTAGTTAAAGTTTTTAATCCATACAAAACTGTCTCCGTAGAATTCAGCAAAAAATTATAGTTTAAACTTGATTCAAAAATCTTATATAGTTTGTAAATTAACATGAGCATACATGCGTACTCATTTTATTTTCATATCGGGATCAGCTGATTGATTTGATGAATTTTTCTTTCTATTTTGTACAAACCTTTTGACTAAGTAAGATTTGTAAAGTACGGTTTGTTATCACTTTTATACAAAATCATTATTTTATTTTTTATAATTCTTGCCCACACAATCTTTCAAATTTTAAAAATTACTTATTTGAGTATTTTTTCTCCTCCTATTTAGTTTATTTGTGACATTTAAACTAATAATAGCAACAAAATATAATCCTTAATTCACCAGTAAAAGCTTGTGTGCAAAAATATCGTATCATGCTTTTAGCAGAAAAGTATTAAATTTTAACTTAATAAAAGGGCATTATGCATTACAAAAAAAGTCATTAAAAAATTAATCACAATTATTAAACTAAAAAATAAAATAATAATAATGTAATTTGTGATTATTTCGTAAGTAACTGTAGCATTTATATTTTAGAAATTTCAACGTTTTTGTTAATGACATTTATTTCTGAAGTTCCATCAGACCGATATTAACCATTTTTAGGAATTATGAAATTCTTTTTATAAATAATTTAAGAAAAAAAAGATAAAATGCGGAAATAGTAATATTTTAAATAGTTTCATTTTAAAATCTTTAAAAAAGAGTAAATTCCAGAATACGTATAAAAAGGTGTCTATTTTTTTTTTCTTTTCTCTAATTTTAGACGATAAAAAGAAAAACTGCAAAACGTGTTGAAATATTTTTGTGAAGATCCTATATATTATATTATTATTGAAAATTATAACTTATATAGGTCAGTAATTTCTCAATTCTATTTTAGAATATTTGTTACTAATATGATTAGAATGGTGAAAAGAATTTACCAAGTGTATTATACAGTACGCCTCAGTGTTCTTTCACGTCGTAAACGGGAAACAAGTTAGTAAAACACAATCTACAGCGAAGGTTCAGCCATGAAAAGATCGTTGTACTTTACAGTGTCATTAACTAATGAATGTAAAACTCGTTACTCATACATTACATACACCACCCTGCATCTACTATCCGTCCCTTGATCACTCATTTTATTGTAATGCATAAATACAACAAATAGCATACTCAAGTTTATAAGCTCGTAGACGTAACACACACACACACACACACACACACACACGCACATTTCTGCTATTAGAAGATTTAAGTATGGTAGTTAAAAATTTTAATAATTATTTTTAACAATAAACAATTAATTCATTCCATTAAATTTAATAATCTATCAAAATATTTTGGGGATCTTGTTAACCACTTTTTTTCACATCTTCAATGGAAGTCAGATTTTCCAGAGAAATTAATTAGTCGCAATTATTAATGTTCTGCTGGTGATACTGATGGAGTGAAATTTGAAAAGTAATAGATCATCGTGTAAATGATCTTACTCTTATTGCGATTTCCGTTGTGTGTTGTTTAATTTGCGTGTTTTGTGTTAAGACGAGTTTTTAAATTTGTTACTACATTTAATTTAGTTCAAGTTACAGCTTTTTTTTTTTTATGTAACTTGAGTTACTTTTAATATTTGGTTCTTTGTATCGTCAGTTTGTTCATTGTATTAGGTTATCAGTAAAGTTGTATTGTGCTTCTATATATTTATTTTTTTTATTTTTGAAATAATATATCTAATCTTAAACTTGTCGCTGTGTTAGATAATGAATTTTTAAACAAGAGACCATTTTCATAGTCAGTACTGCTGTTAACAAAGCATTTACTTTTGAATTATAGTTCTACATCGTTGTGAAGAAAAAAGAATTGCCTTCTCTTCTGAAAATATCAATGATTAGTTTTTATTGATTGTTTATATACGTTAATAATTTATACTATTTTTACTATCTATTTTGAATATGATTTATAAAAATCATTATAATATAGTAATATTTTTTTGTAACTGAACTATTAAATGTTTTATATTTTATAATGTTTAATTTTTTATTGACCATTTCTTTGAAATGTGAGTTTTTCATCATGTCGAGTAATATTTGATGTCTGTATTTTTGTGATAATAGTATGGTTGAATATTTTGTGCGTAAATCCACCTGTCTGTGATAGTTTTCTAAAAAAAAAATTGAATTTGTCTATCATCCGTTATCAGCTGGTACTCGATAATTAATGAATTTGTTGTTTTCATATTCTGTAGTAGATTTTACTTTTTGAAGTAAACCAATGTTTGTGAGCGGTATTTCGAATTGTTTATGTCTCCTTTTTACACCAGTATGGCATCATAGTCAGATTGACACCGGTGTATTATTTTGTCTGTTTGAGCTTTTTTTTTTCTAACTATGGTTGAACTCGATTAGATATAGCTTTGCCCATAGACAAACGTTATCTACAAAACTTTTGAAAAGTCCTAATTTCAGTCTTCTGGCCAAAATGTTTCTTCAATACTTTGAAAATACAAGTATAAACAACAAAAGAAGATATAGACTATTGTTATCGATATGTCCATAAAAACATACGAGTATATTAGTTGACAGAACGAACAGAGGACTATTTTAACTTTTTGTATTTCATCTATGATGCAGTTAAGAACAAACGGGTATTTCATTTTGTGGAAATTTTTCAAGAATATTCCAAGTTATTAGGCGGAAAAACCTATAAAATCGAATTTTCTTAAAATTCCTTGTTTATATTTAAACTATTCTGATATTTATTCATATTTCTTCACACAATATTTTACGTAAACTTTCATTTTTGCGTAATAAATAATAAAAATTTTTAACAATAATCAATTAGAAACATATTAATGCATTTAATTTTTAAACCAGGGTTACATAGAATTACAGTTCATATTAGGTAAACTAGTATGACTCTACATGCACTTAACATGTGTAACCTTGTGACCATTACTGACCCTAAAACAAATATTTATTAACAGATCATAAATAAACCTATTTTTAATATCAACATTAAGTTGTTAACGTCTCGTACTGTTTAGATATACTTTTTATGCTAGTAGGATTTAGATATCAATGTGAAACAAAATATTAGTCAAATAAAAGAGAGGAGCGCAAAATAAAATTTAGACATAATATGGCCCATAAAAATGAAGACTAAGATACAACTGCAAAAAAAATAAATGCAAAAGATTAATAAACTAAGTAGTGTGACTAATATCTTTAAAATTAATTATTAAATCCCACAAAAAAAAAACACACATCCTATCATAGTTTTTAATTAGACGGTTAAGCTAATTTATCCTAAAAAAAAATATTTTTTTAAAACAGAAAAAATAAATGGATACAGAATACGTTGGTTTGTACTGAAAAGGATAAGGAGTTTAAGGAAAAGAAGAGTTATCTAAACAAACTTAAATGACGGAAAAAGTGGCAGGAAGAAGTCAAGGATAATGAAGAAATAGTAATGTGAAAATAATTGATCATACTCGTAAATACTCGTAAATACTTTTTTATAAAAATAGAATAAATTAAAAATTAAAAATAATAACAAAATCGACTTGCAAGAACTTGAGCTAAAATTTTTTTTTATTCTATAAATTTGTACTTATTTAAGTGGGTTAATTTAAAGACGATCCTCAACAATTTAATTTGGAAAATATTTTAGAAAAATTTTTAATTTAATGAAGAATTTTAAAATTTAGTTTTTTTAGCGTTAGTTTTTTTTACGTCTTTCTATTTTTCCCTTATTTGACTTCCCTTTTACATATTTGACTTTGATTTTTTACATATCTTCTAAAGTAGCTGCCCATACCAGAAAAATTCTACTCACTCGAATGAAACGACTAGAAATGTGCATCTTGTTAAAAATAATAAATTATTGCTGAGAAACGATGTAAACAGACAGTTGCCAATTCTGGATTAACATTGTCAGATTTTTTTTGGTTAAACAGATTAACCTAAAGTTTCCCGCTAATTATTGTGTAAAACAACTTTAAATGTCAAAATAACATCCGACTCTATAAGACTACTCTTTATCAGTCCAACTGACCAAAAATAACGACAAAACATCTACTTGAATAATGTAATTTTTCATTTAAAATCATCAACTAAATTTACAATGGGATTACTAGAGGGACTTCTACTACAGTAAAGGAGTAATCGAAGAAACTCGTCTGATGAGTACCAATGTGTGAATTATTTACGTATATAAAAAATACTTACGGATCAATTGAGAACCTTCTCTTTTAATTAAGTCAGATAACAAGTTACCATTACATTTTAGATCAAAATACTTTCGTCTTAAATTAAAATCGAACCTAATAAAAAAATTGCTAAAACTGTATATTATTGTATTTAAATCATGTAATACTTTTTATCAACGTAATAAGTTAGCAAACTTTAGACAAATTTTAAATTCAGAGAGAATCCGTAGTGAATCCTAATTACTCGATCACCAATACTCGATTGAATATTTTCAGATAATCAATTGATTATATTTAATCCGACTTATCACTTAAAAACTTATTTTAGTAGAAGTAAAAAATATTTTAGTAGAATGAAATTTGGGGTTACTTTGAAGAGGTATTTCTAAGGACTCAGTTTCATTCAACTACACTTTTTTTCGATTCTTACTCAAATTCTTCACCTTTTTTTCAAATATGAGTTTAAGTGTTTTTTTTTTTAGAATTCTCTTTACATTGGGCTTGTTAAGAATCTATTAGATAGATTAAGTAGTTAAAACTTGATTTGCAATTCGATTAAGTACTGGTTAATAAGCTGAAAAGCTTAGTTTATCATTATTGTAGACAACGGTTAAATTTTCTTCTTCTATTATATGTGGTATTTTTCAAAGTCGTATAATTTTGTAAATTATATGGGAAGTATTATAACATTTTTTTTTTCCTTATTAAAGAAGGTTTAAAATTAATGAATGTTTTTGCAGATTTATTGGTTCTGAAACTCGTTGAGAACACATTCGTTGAGATTCATAGTCTGGTAACGCTCTTACTATTGTAATACAGAGTTCTATATTTCTAGTATTCCAGTATTATACACATCAGTAAAAAAAGAGCAATCGCCAAATTATAATCTGAGTACTGGAAGAAGACATCTGTGTTTAAGTTGTAATATAATTTTTTAACAAATAGTTATAAATATATACATCCTTCTACATGAAATTTGATTATTGAAGATGACACATTGAAGTCAAAATGAATGTATTAAAAAATTAGAAGAATTATAATAATCGTTTATTTATAACTAATTTACACTTAAAATAAAAAAAATCTAATATCGAAATAAATTTACAATAGCAAATAACCACACAAATTACGGAGCTTATAATTTATAAGCTCACAATATAGCAAATGTAGCTTTTTCTTCAGTAAATAATACGTTTTAATTAAATACCTATTTTAAATCTTGGCATCATAAATTATGTATTATTCATTAGAAAAATTCAGACCTAATATTTCTACAGGCTACTGAATGAAATATTAAATTATTATATTTCTTAAAATAATATATTTATTGTTCAAACGATGCTGACGATCACTTAAGATTGTCTTAAAAAGCAGTATATTCAATCGTGAGTAAATCCATTCCCGCAGGAGAACAAGCGTCGGAATTTAAAGGAATCTTTAAAGTACACATTTTTTAATTTCTTGATAAATAATAATTTAATTTTTAGATAATTACGTATTTAAATTTCTGTATAAAATTGTTTATTGCTGTTAGATACGTTTCGTTACGAATATTAAACAAAATGTTTTTTTTTTTGGAAATCCCAAAAAAATATTAAAATTATTTAATTGATGAAATTATGAGGGTTAAACTAAAACGTTCATATAATACTTGAACAACATCATTATATCAACAACATATTTTAAACAATTTAATAAAGATTGGAAATAGAATATACTAAAAAAAGCAGAAAATTTTTGTTTTTTTGCGAATCTGCAAATGCAAATAGTGAATATCTTGCTGCTAAATCAGTTTTTAATAATAACAATAATATATAAAGCCTTATATATATATATATACAAGTTTTTTCTTCTTGTAAGCTTTAATTTGCATTCCAGTTCAATAAGTTATTAATTTAATTTTGTAATACTGCGCTGCGCTTTATATATAAGTTTGCCAAATCATGCATGTACCATAGTAGTCGACCTCGTTGTGGTCGTATGTGTGTGGGAAAACTGGTAAGGGCTTTCGGTTAAAGTGTCCCATTATTAATTTCTATCGGTAGAACCTAGGTGACCAGTGGAAATCAAACTATGTTCATAAATTACAACTGAAATAATATTACTGAACTATGTATTAAGTTAGTTTGATGAATTTATTCTAACAGACTTATCAACTAATAATAATACTGAATCTCCTTACAATAAGATGTAATGATTTTAAAAAAAATGGTGAATAATTTAAACCCCGATATACACTTATAGTGTGAAAATAGTCCTCAAAAAGCAATTGTTTACTCCTAATCAAAAAAATTTATGTAAAAAGAAAAGAAAACTATTTGCTATTCTCAAATTTCTCTAAAATTATTTACTTCAAACGCAGAGAAAAAATATTTAATAAATTAATTCGTGCAGAAACTCGCAAAAATTATTTAAATTTGCTTGCCATGGGGCTTTCAATTACAAAATAAAAAAAATCTGATGTGGACACTGCATTCACTTCCTTGTACGCCTATTAAATTACACATGCACATTATGTGCTGCACTTCATTTAAACTTATGTCCTTTAACAGTGAGATAGGATCCTCCAATTCTTTAATAAATTGGACAGTTATACAATTGCCGAAATATTAGTTTTTATGAACATCAAATCTTTATACAATTATTAATCAAACAATCTTACATAAAATATTAGAATACAGTAAAATTCCCTTTATTACTCGTATTACTAGATTAGTATTATTTGTATCTTCGTAAGTTGTTGATTAACAATGGTTTCAGACTTCTGGTGTGTCGTATAAATAATAATTAAACTTAGTGTACGCCTCTATACTGGTTACAAATGTTAATTTCCACCTTACGGTGTAAAATATTTGGTTTTTATTATATGGTATATAATCAGATATTAAAAACAAAACAATCATACAGGAAAAATAAAGATAACAAAAAAATATATCTCAACAAAACGACAAAAATATGAATATGAAGAGCAAAAAAATATTAAGAACAAGGGAAGAATAAAAAAGTTCGGAGAATGTGATAAATGTAAAGAGCAAGAAAATGTTAAAACCAAAGAAAGAATAAAAAGATTAAGAGAAGGTGATAAATATAAAAAGGAAGAAAATTTTGAAACCATACAAACAAATAGGAAGAAAATATTGCAAACCAAGAAAAAATAAATAAACAGGAAGAAAATGCAAACAAAGAAAGAATAAAAAAGTCAAGTGAAGATGATAAATATAAAGATGAAGAAAACATTAAGACCAAGGAAAGAATAAAAATTAAGAGAGAATGATGAATATAAATAGAAAGAAAATCTGAAAACTAGACTATGGTTACACAAATTAAAACAGGAAGAAAATGCAAACAAACAAAGAATAAAATAGTCAAATGAAGATGATAAATATAAAGATGAAGAAAACATTAAGACCAAGGAAAGAATAAAAATTAAGAGAGAATGATGAATATAAATAGAGAGAAAATCTGAAAACTAGACTATGGTTACACAAATTAATATAAAAAGAAGTAATTCAAATTAAAGAGCGATTAAATGATTGGCAACAAAAAACAAACAAAATTATCAACTCCCAACTTTGGGAGAATATTGGGTCCGACAATATTACAAGAGTAATGAACTACAAGATAAGAATTTTTTTAAATTTATTAAAGATAGGATATGTTTTCCTCAGTGTATATGTCTTCTTGTGAGGGTCTATTTTTCGGTCACTCTGTAATTAACTTTAATGTAGATAAAATTAAACAGAAATTAAACTAGAAAATCCAAAAATTATATGATAATAATTTTTTTTTTCTGTCTTCAGTCATTTGACTGGTTTGATGCAGCTCTCCAAGATTCCCTATCCAGTGCCAGTCGTTTCAT
>JAAAKQ030209901.1:0-11667 GCA_010016005.3 Zanna intricata | reverse complement strand
TTCAAAGGCTTTAAAGGATTAAATTCTCTACAAGGTTTGATAAAAAATTTACACGTTTATTAGTGATTTAGCTAACAAAGTTAATGTACTTCAAACTAAAAAAAAAAAAAAAAAAAAAAAAAAAAAAAAAAACATGTTTTTGTCATTAAATTTTTCTGTTTTACGTTGAATATCATAAAAACCGAGATGGATATGGGAGATAGGAGATGGATGTGGAACAGTTTTAAGGTAAAAAAAGAACATACCAGGTCAGAAACCACCAAATTTACCATTTATATAATGGCTTAAGAATTACAATATGACCTCATTTCACTGAGAAAGTGAAATCTAGGCAAAATTGTTTGCTAACTCTACAACAAAGTGTTTTCAGACTTATGTTTGTGCGAACTTTTTTTTTATGTCAAGGTCTCAGTTTCCAAATTATTTCCCTTTCCTCCTGAATTACTCTGTTTATAAACTTATAAATTAACAAAAAAAAAAATTCTATACATCCCAATTCTCTTTTTATAAAAACACTTCATTGCAATTTAATTGAAATTCTAAGTAAATATTAACGGAAATCGATTGAAGATTAACATTATGATTATAAATGTAATGAACACTGAAAAAGGAAAAAAAATTAAAAAATATTCAGAGAAAAAAGTAGTAGCCAGAAAAAATGACAGTGCACACAGAAAATTATGAAAAATTGTAAACATGTATCCATTGTAATAATAAGGAACTTTATATAGAATTTCACAAGAATTAGAAAATATATTTAGCTATATAATTATGCCAGAAACATTCAAACTGTGAAATTATTGAATTAAAACAAATCTTGATTCACTTGGTTGTTGAATGCTGGAGTACCCATTATAATGTAACCTACCATAGCAGTGAAAAGTTCTTTATTAATCATGTTAGTCAAACAAACTATAGTTATTAAGTGTCATAATCATAAATGCAAAACATACATGAAATTCGTAAATAAAAATACCTTTTTTCAATTGTAGAATTCAACTTAGGAAGTGGCTTATTGTACAGTTTCTTTCTTATATTGCAGAGTTCTGATTTATGAGAAATACTATGTATTAGTGAAACCCATGTTCCAAAATGAATAGGGCTACCCTGTCAAAAAAAAAATTGTTATTTCAGAAAAATTTTCAAATTAATATTAATATGCATTAAAAATAATTTGTACTTTAACTGCATAAGCAAATATTCTTAAATGTATAAGCTCTGAGTAATTTTTTGTCATTATTATTTGTTTAAAATTTTGTAATTTTTAAGGTGCCAGAACTATATTAACAAAAAATTAAAACATCCCTTAGAATTTTTTAAAGCATTTTTTTGGGCTTAAATTAATGAACACTAAGTTTGTGTATATAATGACTAGATTTCATCAGTTTCTACAGCTAAGTTGATCCAAAACCTAAATATTTTATAACTCATGTCATTTTTATATTTTAGCACTATTTTTATAAATTTAATTAAAATTTGTTTATTTGTTTCAAAATTTGTTCTTTGATGAATACTGTTATAATAAACCATTATTTACATTATTTATTTATTTATTATTGATGACCATGTATTTCTCATTTGAGCAAGTCTTCTCTAAGTATATTTGCTTTCTGCAACTGTTGTAACTTTTCTAGACTTTCTCTGTAAATTTTTATTTTACACAAATTAAGATATCTGACCCCTCAGGGCCACATTCAATCTACCCACCTAAAATGCATTCTCTTATCTTTTTTTTCCCTCCATTCCTGCTACCTGGGTCAGATCTACACTGAAGTACTGTGTAACCCAGAGGATGTCTTTTGCTTCTGAGCCTCCCCGCCTACCGGCTGTAAATTCGACATGGCAAGTCAGCCTACCGGGACTAGATCTTCATTTGCCTGCCTCTAACAACAGGGGTGCGGTGAACTGGATCCAGCTATACCATTCAGGTCTTAGTCTTTACTTCCCAGATGCCCACTCAAATGGGGAATACCCATATAAGTACAAGTACCCTCACTAGTTCGGGTCTTTCTCCCAATTTTTTTCCCTCACATCATCTCTACCCAATCTTAGTATTCTAGTTCTTTAAGTCTCAATATTCCTGTTGCGAGTAACTCCATATTTCTCCACACTTCAACACTTTCTAGCATGTTTCTGATTAGATTATCTGAATTGGTTCCGCTCAGATTGTGTTGCATCTTCTTAGCCTCCCATAATAGGCATTCAAAAAAGTATGTAAAGCCGTATCTTCATGCCCACAATATATGTAAGGTGGAAACTTTCTTCTTCCAAATTTCTGAAGTAGATGCCAAAATCTCCATGACCAGAGAGAAGCTGGGATAAATAATACCCCACATCTCCATTTCTCCTCTTCAGCCATGGCCTGATCTTCGGTATGAGCCTTTTGGCCCATAAACCTTTCGTCGATGCTGTCCAAAATTCCTGTAACATTAAACATTTGGCTTCAGTCTTTTCCCATTATCTCTTTATTTGGCATGACCTAAATTGTATTGATGAGACTCCGGCCATAATTCTAACCACTTCTGCAGAAACTGTGCAGTAGGCAGATGTAATTTTAATATTCATCCATGTTGCAATGGGTTTTTTTCTGACATTTCTTCCAACATTAAATGCATAAAACAAGGCAGGGATCGCGTATAGCACAATAGATATCGCAGCCGTCATCAATAATCTTCTTTTTTCTATACGGGGCCCCCATCTGGAACGCATAAGTCTTCCTAGAATATTTACGGTGTTTTCTGCTTTACCGTAGACCTCCTTTAAATGCTTACTGAATAATCCATTACTGGTGAATCATACACCTAATTACTTCAGATGAGGAGATAACGCTAGCCTCACACCATCCACCAAAATTTTTATCGGCTCTGTCATATCCACCAAATCTTCGAGCTCTGTCATTGAAACCTCGATCCTGTCTGGTTCTGTTACCGCAAATAAATCTTGGATGGACTGTTTAGCCTGTTCACCTGTGAGGCATGGGAGTGGTTTACCAAATTTTTCCAGCAATATTTTGTAAGCTAGCCTCCATGGGTCTTCGTTTAATTCTTCTGTTAACTTCTTCCATGAGTTACGTTTTAATCGCCGCGCATAAGCGGCCACGTGCGTTTTTTTTCGAGATTTCTGCTCTATCTATGTCTCCTCGATGGTGTCTTCTGCTACGTTGTAACTTACGCGTAGCTGCTAGTGCCTCCGAACGCTGTTTATCTGTCTCAGTATTCCACCAATAAATCTGCTTCTTTTTAATGGATCCTTTAGGTCGATGTTTTGTTTACAAACACAACCATCCTGCCATCGCTTTATCGCTCATTCTAAGAATAGGGTGAACAGAATGTTAATGACGGTTATACAGGACTATATGCTCTATTTTAGTAAACTTTTATTCAGAAAAACAGGTCAGAACCAGTATTCATTGAACTTTGAATCATAAGGTGTAGATTGCCACAGTAGTGATCGTGATTGAAATTTTGTGTTCTGCACGATGTAATTTAGTGAATTGGTAACTAAAAAAAGAAAGTAGTTTCTATGGAAGAAAATTTAATGCGCTATTTCGTACAGATAAGAGGGAATCTGTAAAAAAGATTTGTGATGAATTAGGTGTAGGAACCCAAACTGTTGCGGAGTGGAAAAAGCACAAAAAAGAGTTTGAAGATTTCTGCTCGAAAATGGTGGCTAAAGATAGTTTGGGCAACAGAGCGACTATCAGAAAGGTAAAAAATAGTCAGCTAGATGAAGCTTTATTTATGCAGTTTACCTAAGAGAGGGAGCATGGGGTTCCTACATCAGGTGCCTTTTTACAATCTAAGACTTTAACTTTAAATGACTCATTAGGTGGTGATCCGTCATTCACAGCAAGTTCAGATTGGTGAGATAGATACAGCTCAGTGTATCAGGGGATCATGCTGGCTAACGAAAATTATAAAATGAGATATTCGAAATTCATAAAAGAACAAAATTTATCACCATCTCAAATTTTCAGTGTTGATAAGATAGGATTATTTTTTAAAATGCTACCTAAAAAAATTCTCACCTCAAAATTGGTCTCTGCTGGTAAAGGGCATAAAGTTTGTAAGCAAAAGGTGACGATTCTTTTATGCAATAATGCGTCAAGCAAGTTGAAGCTCCCAATTCCTATGATAGAAAAACCGGCTAAATCTCGAACATTGAAGAATATTAGTAATTTGAATGCATTTTTATGCATATATAAAAGTCAGAATGATGTCTTGCGAAATATTTAAAAAAAGCTTTTATTTATTCTTCGTCCCTGAAGTGAAAAGGTTTCTAAAAAAAGAAGAGTACCGCAAAAAGCTGTTTTATTTATCGACAATGCTCCTTTCATCCGTGCAGATAATTTGAGAGATGGTGACATCTTTGCAAGATTTTTACCCGCACAAACGACAGTACCCATTCAACCTTTACACTAATGTGTAATAAAAGTCTTCAAACGACATCACAGAAAAAATTACTTAAAAAACTTATTAAAAGCCATAGTGAGGAAGTTGGAATAAATGTTTTAGATTTATTTAAACAAATTAATATTCGAACAGTAATTTACGAATTTAGTACAGCATGGAACGAAATTAATGCTTCCATTTTGAAAAAGTATTGGAGCAAAATCTGGCAAAAAATGAAATCTGAATCCAACACTGAGACGATTTCTGAACTAACCAACAGTTCCTTAAAACAATTTATTCATCGTTTAGAAGATTTATGCGTTGTCAAAGACGTAGCTGAATTGATGGACTACGAAAATGATGTAGATCACTGTCATTAAGCGATGATGATATTGTGTTAGTGTGTTCTTCAAATCCACATCCAGATACCGAAAACACTGAAGACAGTTCCGATGAAAAATTCCTCAACAAAGAGACGCAAGTGATCTGTGGCGTTGAAGCTATAGATATGCTTAGAAAACTGATGTCGTAGTTTGAAAATCAAAATGAAACGTCTGCCCATCAACTGCTTATCCTAAACTGTTTACAAGACCGAGAGCAAAAAACCAAGCATCACCAAAGAAGCAAAAAAACTAAGAAGGATTTTTTAAAAAATAAATAAACGTTGATGTCGCTGTAAGTAAAGTTTAAATTTGTATTTCTCATGTTGTATTTAAATTACTATATAAGTTATTTGTTAATATCTACTAAGTGCATTTTAAGTTTCAACATTTCACATTAATATTGTAGTGATTTCATTAAGTTGTAATGTACGTATATTATATATTTCCGGATTATCGGACTTTCGTTCATCCAGACAATGTTCGGTCCCATCTACTCCGTAAACGTTGTTGTACTGTATTTATTTACTATTATTTATCTTTTATCTATTTATTATTTTATTTATTATCCATTTTTTATTTTTTTCTATTATTTAATTCTGGTTCTCCCTTTTGCCCATGCTTCATTATTAAAAGAATTGACACAGATAATTTATTTATTAATAATTCTGAAATTCTGATTAATTTTGCAGGTAAACCTAGAATAAGAGTGCTCAAATTAGAAGTTGAATATAGTTGTCTCAAGGCCACCTTCTTGATCAAAGCATGGAAGAAACAATTGCGGAAGGAAAAGCGAAAATTCTTGGCATTCTGCGTTAGCTGCTTGTAACAACCCAAAAAAAGCACTTGAAAAGGACTTAACAGCAGAAATGAATGCAGCACGAAAAGACTCTTCTGAGGTTTTATAGAAGCCTTGTAAATATTTTCTTGCACCACTGCAAAACAATAAAGGTACCAGCAAGGCCAGATAACAGTAAAATATTTTTATTTGCTAGAAGATTTGGACTCGGGATAAAACTAGTAGTCAAATGAAAACAAGAGTCAATACAGAAAGGTTAATTTATTATGTTTTACAGTATACTGGATGGACATACTGAATTTAGCTGCGTTTAAAATCTATCCAAACCTAAAAGTGGAAGTCTCAACACCGTTGAGTGTTAACTACATGCCCTGTTGGTGGCAAGTGAAAGAGCGTCATTCATAAAGATCAGGAAATTAAAATAACCCCCAAGATATAAATTACTTCATAAGAAATGACAACATTTGTTTGTGAATAAATGTTTTCTATTTATTAAGAATAAAAAAAAGGTCAAGTGATTGCTTAAAATTTTAGCCACATAGTCAGATGCTAAACCAGTGACTGTAATTGAGTTCAGGAACACAGATGGAATATAATTAATAGAAGAAGATGGGAGGCAAAATCTACGCAGGACCTGAGTAATTGCCTGATGAAAGACAGGAGATATCTAAAGAACCGATGTTTACTGATCAATAATTAGTGTGAGCCTTGCAGATTACCGAAGTGCTGAAGTAGAAGTGTTTTCTGTTCACATTGAGTAAATAGTTCAGAGGAAGAACTATTTATTCATTGCACTAGTTGTGGTGTCCCACAGAGATCAGTCCTTGGGCCTCTATTATGGGCAATTGTTTATGACGAAATACTGCAGATTAGAATGCCATCTAGAACCGAAAAAGCTGCATATGCCGATGGTCTGGTATTATTAATAGAAGGTAAAACAGAGGCAGATGTACAAGAAAAAGGTAATGTGGCTCTTAGACAAGTAGAGACTATGGTATGAAACTAGCTCCACACAAATGTGAATATATCGCATTAACTGGCAGGAGACATAATGGATATATTGGCTTAACGGATCGGAAATCACACAATTGCAGCTAGATCTTCGATTAAATATTTGTGTATTATTGTTGAAGATCGTATAGTTTCAGCGAACATGTCTGATATGCTTGCGATAGGGCGGAAGGTGTGCTGAAGTCATTAGAAATTATTATGACAGCACGAGCTGCTCCCCAAGCACCAAAACGTAGGTTAATTTCTACTGCTGTTACATCCATTATACGAGTCTACAAAAATAAAGTTTTGTCTGAAAAACCAGGCAAATTATCACAAAAATTTTTAACAAAAATTTCATTACATCTCATTACTTATTGGTAGTGAACTATTAGGAATAAAACATTACCAGTCATTTTAGAACTTTTTTCTCCTGGAAAGTCATTAAATCTTCCTCATGCCAAATTTCTTGTTTTACAGTTTCTGTTTGACCTATTTCACAAGACTAACAGTCCAAAAATTGGATTTAACCTACTCAAAGACATCCTTATAGCACAATTTTCAGTATAAATCTTAAAAATTTTATTAATGGCAATAACATCAGAGTATGCATGAGCCTTCTTGAACACACTTTCTAGGACAAATCTCCTTCTTAACACTATTGGAATGATTTTTGTGTTCGATTGATATATTAAAATTTGATGAAGTACAAGCAGCTTGTTGTTTTTTAAGTCTTGGTATACTTTAAGACTATTTTTCTGGTAAAAATTTTCTCCATTGGGTTTGTAATAAAAACAAACTTTATTTTTTAAAACTATGTAACCAGTATAAAAGAAACACTAGGCTATTGAAAAATTTCAAGCTGAACTTCAATGTAGTAGTATAAAAAACATTAATATAAATATTACAATTACTTATACATATGAGTATATTAAAAATAGCAGATCTTTCCATTGAATATACCTTTATCAGTTTTGGGTAATTATAACTATTTTTAAAAGAAATTATTGCTAAAATTTTTGGGTTGGTATTTGTGGATTTAGGATATGGTGAATTTGTATGTTGATCACTCTGTTCTTTTTGTGTGCTTGAACAAAGAGCTGAAACTGAAATATTAATATCTAAAGTCAGATCTAATCCCTCACAGCACATGCACATATAACCCAGCTTTTTTCCTTCCTTTTAATTATCACTAAATTTTTCAAAATATTTTCATACCAAACTATTTCCTTCCTGTTAATATTTTTCAGTACTCTATGAACACATCTTAATGGCTTTGTATTTTTTCAAAGTTATATGTATTGTGTTGTTAAAATTCAAGTTCATCAGTCATATTACAAATAATTCCAAGCACACAGATTTTTCTTAATCTTATTTTTAATCAGTTTTATTTTCAATTATTATTTATCACTAATATATATATGTCGATGCTTATTGTTGATGAAATATCTTAAATAAATGCTTAATTTTATTGGAAGAATTATTTTCATTTTTTTACAGAAATTTTTAGTGAATATTTTTAACTTGATTCAGAAGTCTTGTGTTCTGCTTATAACAAAGTTGAAGATTTTTACAGTAATATCAAATTTCCCTCTCAGAAGTTTGGTGTATTGAAAAAATCCATGTATACAAAAAAAAAAAAAAAAAAAAAAATTAAATGATATAGTAATTGTATACTTACTATTTTTCCTGAAAATTCAAAATTAATAAAAACTTCTACATCATTGACAATGCCTGAAACAAATAACAATATATTTATAGCCAATATTACTTGGTCATCAATATTTAATTTTCACAGGTTAAGTCACTGATCTGCTCAGTTTACCACCCATAAGCTATGGCAAATCCACATTTTCTTCTTCACTGTAGGAATCAGATCTACAGTCTGATTAAATAAATGTAAAAACAGAAAAACAAAATTAAATTATATTCTACTGCAACTTTTCACAATTGATTAAAAGTTTATTGTGGAACGCGATTTATGATGCAAGGAATAGAGCGCCTAAAAGAGAAAATATTTGTTTATTTTCCCTGTATTATGAATAGAAGTAGGTATTCAGATAATCTTGAATAACATTAATTAATATATTCATTTCAACATAATCAACAAATAACACATTAGCAATATTTACACAAAGCACTAATTTATAAAATAAATAAAAAATTGAGTTGAGTATGGCAGTGCTTATACAAATATTTGGAAAATTCAAAAAATTTCTCAGTTGAGTAAAAGAAACATTTCTTTAACTAACTGAGCTCTCAATTTTTTTTATATTTTTGCTCTTTTTCTAATTTTAAAAGAAGGGAATTTCGGTGTTAAGCTATAGTAAGAAGATAGAGTACAATGAATGTGTCTGGGTAGAGGTCTAAACAAATGTAGAACCACGGTGAAAGTTAATAAACCTTGAAAATTATTTTGGTATTTTTTTACAAACCTAATTACCAATTTTAATTTTTGGAAAAATGTCCTACAACTACATACATTCTACGTAATCCTATATATTTTTAGCATTGACAAATGCATTTTTAAACTCTTTTTTAATTTTAATGTTTTTTAAAATTAAAGAAGGGAATTAAATTTCCCTAATGAATAACTCCTAAAAATAAAGCAGAGTAAATATAGCTATAATAGAACATAACAACCACTTCTTTTTCAAAATTTTGTTTCATATTTCTCTTGTCATAGCTAGAACTCAGATTGGAGGCCACATCTGTATATGTGGTTTCAATATTAAGTTCCTGATTTTCATGATGTAATGGTACTGCTAATTTTTTCATGAGATACAGTACCATTTTGAATTCCAGTTAGCCATGGGATTTTTCATACACTACAAAATTTCCATTTCATATTTTCATGCATATGCTTCAAGCTTGCATAGTGAATTAATCATCAATTAAAAATAAAAAAAACTTAGTCTGTAAAATAAGCCTAAAAATTTAGTAAAATTAATAACACTATATCTTATCATCCTCAAACTAATTCTTGATTGATGCCATAATACCTATGCAGTTGAAGTTATCACTAGTTACTGGTAATTAATTAAATAATCTCCTTTAATTTAAAATAAAAAATTTAATTTAAAAGTTTAAAGATAAAAACAATTTTTTTATCTAAGAATTCAATATCAAACAAAAGAAAAACTGACAATAAATTGTTACTTTCCTGGCATTGGTAATTTATTCTTATATAGTGGATGTAGTTAATGATGATATACAGAAAAAAATTTTAAAAAATCTATATTTTTTTAACTTTTTTCTGCTCTCCACCTCCCAAGAAAATGTTTTGATTTGTCTAAATTTTAAACTTTGATCAGTTTTCTTACTCCCTGAAGTACTTTTGGGGATCATTTGCACCATTCTTAACAAGATATAAAAAATTTCACTTAAAAAACATGTAATAAATAAAATTATAGCTTTTTTAAATTTTGGAGGAAGGAAAAGAATTTCAGGGGCAAATTTATACTCATGTACTAAGCTTAATGTAAAATAAGGTTTATGCAAAATTTGGTGAAAATTGACTCCAAAGAAACTATTTTTCCTACCCCCTGGAGATACTGAAGCAAAACATTTACCTACAAATTGTCCCATATGCATAGTTCTGCCAAATTTCATCAAAATTGGTTTATCCAGTCAAAAGTTATTAAGGCCAACTCATATGGCAAGGTGGTTACATACCAACTCACATATGTATGAACATTATCCTCCATTTTTTTTGGGGGGGTTCTTGGGTCACAAAATGTTGATAATCCCAGAATAATGGAGTTATATTTCCAAAGGACTTTACAGAGCTAATTAGTTTAACCTATTTCAGTAGATTACTGGTGATACTATTGTTAATTGTAACTATCTTCAAAACTCCACTGAAGGAAATACAGTTTTTATCAAAAATCACTTATGAATAATACTATAATGTTTCTCTGTACATATCACTGATTTAACTAGTTCAGTACTTAAATTTTGGTGCTTATGAAAATTAATGCTTGCAGGATGTTTGGTCCACACTGTAAGGTCCACTTATGGTAAGGTCCATCTGAAGTCCAATGTCCATTAATTATTTAGTCCATATTCTAGCTTCGTTCATCGCACTTATGTTCACTCCAAGTAATGCTCATTTACCGTATTGTCCACTAGAAAACTTTTAAATAAAGTCCATCACTTATTTATCTAGTCCATTTACCAAGATAAATAAAAAAAAGAGAAATGTAATTTTTTAAATTTATTTATTGTGTATGTATCCCAAAAATAATTACGACATCTATTAATAATATCTATTATTAGTTGTTACAGATTTTATTCATCAATCAATTCTGCAGGGCATCCTTAGTCTATACATGAGTCTTCAGGTAGGTTGTCATGCATTATTCATCCTTATATTGGTGATAATGTGCAATGATATCAACAATATGGTTATATAAAATTAATATATTATTAATTATTAATATTACTAATATATATATATATATATATATATATTAGTAATATTTAAATTAAATTAGTTCATATTTCCTCTGTATGTAAATTTAGTTTAGAATTTAATTATAAAAATAAAATCCAGCCACTCCGCAAGTAAGAATAAAAGAAAACATTCTTACCTAATTTTTTTTAAAAAAGCTATAGCACTTTCAGGCCTAGGGCCCATCATCAATGACTCATTTTATAAATCATTTCTTATACATATAAAATAAAAAACATACATAAAAAAAAATTATATTAGAACAAATGTTTGTTCAATCAAGATTAAAATGTTATCTGTCAATAATGTACAGCCATAAATTAATTTATTCAAACCTATCATTGGTACCAACTTTGATTAAACCCCTCTGTCTGCAGATTCATCGATTGAGATAAGAATATAAGAATTATTACATTCTTCATTTGAAATAAGAATATAATAATTCAATGAGTAAATTATATAAAAGAAAACAGTTTTAAGAAAATGAATGACCTAACTAAACCCACCGGGTTGGTCTAGTGGTTAACGCGACATCGCAAATCAGCTGATTTCAAGGTCGAGAGTTCTAAGGTTCAAGTTCTAGTAAAGATAAAAATTTTTATACGGATCTGAATACTAGATCGTGGATACCGGTGTTCTTTGGTGGTTGGGTTT
>JAAAKQ030209890.1:0-11667 GCA_010016005.3 Zanna intricata | reverse complement strand
GTGGCCGAGTGGTAGCGTCTCGGCTTTTCATCCGGAGGTCCTGGGTTCGAATCCCGGTCAGGCATGGCATTTTTCACCACACACGCTACAATTCATTCATCTCATCCCTCTGAAGAGGAATGGAAGAGGATCTAGATTGAAACTTTAGATTGTGAATTTGGAAACTGATAAAGAAAGTAAGACAGATAGATAAAATGAGGAATGAAGAAGTAATGAACATGATTAAAGAAGAAAGCTAACTTGTGTGGAGTGTATTAAAATTCCACTTCCTCTAATTCTACTTCCACATGTCTAACCAGTTAGGTTATAACATATGGTTAGAGGAAGTGGAATGTTAAAAATTGCATTGGAGGAATCAGTAGAAGAAGAGATGAAGTGTGGAAGAAGAAGAAGAATGAAGTTAACAGATAAGGTGAAGATTAGAAACTACTAGGGGATGAAGAAGGCTTGGAATGAAAATGGATAGACAGCAGTGGCATGAGGGACATGCCACCAGACAAAATACCAGATGATGATGACATGGTAAAAAGAAATACAAAAGATAATAATTGAATATTTTTAATTCAACTAAGAGACACTTGTTTATTTTTATTGAAGCAATTAATTATTTTTCTATCTCTAATAAATTATATTGTTTTGTAATTCTGAAACAAATTTAATTTGATAGGTTACAATGAGAAGAGATGTCAGAACTTGTTATTTTATCTAAGTTTATGTTACTGTCTGAAACTTTTGTACCAAACCTTATCTGTTTATTTTAGTAGTGGTTTCTCCAGTTTGCTATTTCTATTGATTGGAATTCTGGGAAAATGGAGAATGTAAATACTATGTGTGTAAAACCGCAAAGCAATAATTATAATGATCCAAGATAATTTAATTGCATCAATTCTTAAATAATTAATGGTAAAGTGCAGGTGTCAATTTTTGTTGTAACTACTGATTTAAATATTAATCCATAATTTGACCATCATCCATAATTTTTTTTCAGTTGCATATCCAAGACTAGCTAATTATTTAATTTAGATTAACCATCTTAAATTCTGTTCCCAGTTAGGATTCTGGATTTCTTAATTTGTCATTTCATTCACTTAACTTTCCTTGGTAAAATAGTGCATAAATAAAATATGCCCACTCACTATAATAACATAAAATAAAACTGATGTATAGCAACAAAATTATGATTAGGTTATATAACATTCCCCTCCAAGCATTACAGAGCTAATCTTTGCAGTGAAGTGGTAGCATCTCAATCTTTTGTCTGGAAGGTTCTGGGTTCAAATCTTGGGCAGGTTTTAAATTGTTTTTTACAGACTACAAAATTAAAAAAATAAATAAGGAAATAGAACAGTGCAATTGGGCATAGGATCTGCTGTATGTATTAAAATAAATAAACAGGTTAAGTAGATCTCAATCATTGAGTAGATCTCAACTGGTGATGAACTGAGTATGATATAATAAAAAGTAAATAGGTAATGTTATTATGCTTACTTCAATTACACCTCTGAGAAGTAATATAGATGTGAAAAGTAGAACACCTCTTATCAGAAGCACAAATACAAGCGTTGTTAACAGTGCTGAAAAAACTAAAGCATTGAAATGTAATGTGTATTTTATATAATGTATCAATAATATATATTTATTATTTTAATTTAGTTAAACACAGTTCAGAAACTACTCAAACACTTACAGATCTGGAGTGATTTTTTCTTCTTCTATTTTCTAGTCTCTTCTTTTATTGTCTTTATTAAAAATTACACACATTAAAATATAATATATAGTTTTAAGATATGGAAAACTCACTCTTGTGTAATGAAATAGATTATTTTTAAGTATTACTGTTGTATTAAGACTTTAATAATTAAACATTTAGAGAATTATATGTGGCTTTAACAATTTACTGAGACATAAGTAAGTGTTCTTGACATTTCTAAGCTGTTTTTTAGTTATCATGGAATTTATCACTCCCAGGGATTTCCCATCTTTCGTAATAAAATTTGCTTTATAAAATGTTTTCAACATAAACTATTCCAAATGGACTATTAGCACCAAAAACATCTGTTATTTTATCAGAGAAATAATTTCCTTTGAGAATAATTTCAGCATGAGTTTTGATACAATTTTGGTAAAACCAAGTGAAACTAATATTTAAGCCTTCAACCATAAATTCACACACACACATACATATATAAAATTCTCCCTTATAATTGTAATTTAAATTTACAAATAATATTTCCTATAGAAAGGTACATTAATTCCATTGCTTTACATTATCTGTCCAGTCTCTGAGTGTAATGCTCATAAATCATCTAAGATAAATGTGGTACCAAATAAAAATGTTTTTTTTATAATAGTTGTTCATTATTATTGACAAAATACTTACACAATTTAAATAATATTAGTAATCATTATATCATTCATTTATTTAAAAAATTGTGGTTCTATGGTCACTTTCCATAGCTGGATTCATAAAATTGACCTAAGTCAAATTTTGTTGGTTTCAACCTACCAGAACAGAACAATCATGTCTACATATTTTTTTTTTATCCACTATGGATTATGTTACCTAATTACCTTCTTCATTTCCTGCTTTTTCTCTTTCCTTTCTTCTGTTTAATACACTCTTCTATTGTTTGGTTTCTTCTGGAAACCTGTGATGTTTTGCCATTTCTTTCTCATTTGGGAATGTTCTTTGATGTCTTATTGTGTTATTTTCAATTTTTCTATGTCTCTCACTGTTTATCCAGTTGTTATTGTTTTTTTTTTTTTTTAATTTTTAAAGTGCGTAAATATTCAATTTTGTGTCTACTGTATTCTTCCCAGCCTTTGATGGGCCCGAGGACTTTCTGAGTATTCTTCATTCTTTGTTTGTACATTATGAATTAGAAGTTTCTTGTTAAATATTCAGCAGTGTACAGCTTCTGAATGAATAAATGCAACTTAGTGTCTTAGTTTAGCGTTCATAAATATTATTTCTTACTGTAAATGTTTCTAGTTAATTGATAGACTAATTCCATTTTATTGATTTTTGAGCTGTTGCTTCCTTTTCAGAGACATTAACTTCAGTTATCCTCCTTCCAAACCCAGTTGTATGTCACCTGTCTAATGCATTCTTATTAAAAAGCCTGTATCTTTGAATTTTCAAATTATCTTGAACTACCACCTTATACTTCTCTTTTTCTGTTTAGCCTCCAGAACTACCGAAAGGTATTACTTCAGAGGATGATATGTATGAATGTGAATGAAGTGTAGTCTTGTATAAAATCAGGTCAACCACTCCTGAGAAGTGTGGTTATAAATCCAGCTTATACTTAATCAACTAATACCTGTTATGATCTTTTGAGTAAGAAATATCAAGTTGTATTTAAACAATTGATGAGTATAAGATTTCTTTTAAACGTATAGATGAAATGTTCTGAAATTTTTGTCTTTAAGTCTAATCAAAAATGAGTGTTTATCATAGATAAGTGTTTATATAATCAAGAAAAATAATTTTATACAGAAAGAAAGTATTTTGAAAATGAATCTAAGTACTTGGTGACCACATGTCTGTTATTCCAGAATGTATCAAAAATTGATGATTTGTTTTGAAAATAACTGCAAAAATTAGTATTAATAATATTCCATCTATACTATTATATAAAGATGAAGAGGGTTTTTTATTGCTCAGGAAAAAAATACCCAATCTATGGCTATTAAATTTTTATCCATGTTTCTTGGCGTTACTTAGAAGGTTTTTGGATATATTTCATCTCAAAAAAAAAAAAAAATGTATATATATTAGTGAAGATTTGCTAGGTGAAGCACAATCTTTAATGAACTGTGAACAGGATTTCAACTGTATGATTCAAGTCAATCGAATGAATAATATTACATAATAATAGAATTAAATTTACACTAAATAAAGTAATCTATACTATTATATAAAGAGGAAAAGGGATTTGTTTCTTCAGGATATATATACATATATATTTGTAGTAGAGGCCAGTTGAAGCATAAACATTAATTAATTGAATTAATAAATTTTCACTGTATGAGCTGTGTTTGAACTGAATGATTATGAATATAAACCAATTTGTAGACTTTTTGAAATTTCGAGTTTCATGGGTTAAAATCGATTTAAAAGTTTTTTTTTGAAACCATGTTATTTTTTTAATTTCTTGGTAACAAATGAAGAAATCAACCTGATTTTTGGCGAGTGTAATCTTCGTCAATAAACAAATTTCTACATTTTTGAAATTCAACCTTGAAAAGGGAAGAAGAAAGGTAAAAAAAATGTTGATCGTAAATTTTCCCAAACCCTACTACAGTAAACAAGATATTCAGTTGATGATTTGGGTTTGCTAATCAACTCTGTTAGATAAATATTTAAAAACCATTTTTCGGGTTTTTAATTTCAATTTTTTTAAGGGGTGTGAAGGTATATGGTGCTGTGGCTCAATCAACACAGCCGCTGCCACTGTTACTGTATGTATGACTGGCTGCACCTCCTCCAGTTCCTTGAGTAAAAAATATAAAATAATTAGATAGACCACAATGGGAAACACAAGTAACCATATAGTGCAGGTAAAGCTGCGACAGCGGGCTAGTAGGCATATGTAAAATTATAATATAAAAAGTTTATAATTTATGGGGATTTTTCACCTTCTAGATATAATGAAAAAAATCATTTACATACATGACTCAACTGTTCTATGTTTTGAAAGGAAATGAGAAATATTTTAAACTCATTGATGATATAATGAGACTTAGGTTCACAATTTTACATTTTAATTGAAAAAAAAAAAAACATATTTAATCTGGTATGGATACATACCAATATAATGACTTTTCTTCTCCACAAAAGGCAAATTTTTTTTCAGCGGAACATAAGATGATTGCTACTGAATGGATTCTTATCTGATATCCAAAATTAATCACTAGCATCTCAATGTAAAAATGTGATTAACTTAACTTATAAAACTGTTGTCACGTTAAGCAAATATAATTTATATTGTATAGTGACTTAGGTGTAAATTCGAATAGAAATATTTTCATATAAATTTTGAAGCGATCCAAAATATACTTAATCCAACAATGAGTTGGATTAAATCATCACACATCACTCATCACAATCATCACATCACTCATAACTGATCTACTTTTTCTATATTCTAATCTACTTTTTAAATTAAACTAACTTACCTTGTTGTTCTTCATTGGTAAGTTCTAACACATGATTTTCTCTAAACACTAATACTTCAATAGCAAAAAGTGTTACAAAAATAAACGTATATGTGATCTGTAATATAAAAAAACCAAACAATATATTTTTTAATTACACAATGTAAATAAAAGATAAATTTTTTTTTTTAAATTATCTTTAAGAAATTTTTTTAATGTACTTTGAGCTAGATAGTGTGTACCAGTATGAAAATTAAATTTTTTTTAACTGCAGTCCATTCATTGTCTGTAATTGAATTTGCAAGCACTTTGTTATTATGCTACACAGTATTTTTTAGTCTGTGCTAAGCATCGTTGTGTATAAGTAATTCCTATAACACATCTTGTAAAAATTCTGTGCATACAGTAACCTTCAAAAGTAATCAAAGCAGATATTCTTTATTTGCAGAGTACGTTTTTATACCTGTTAATGTAAGATTAAGAATTCTTAATATAATACATTAATTTCTAGATGAATCATTGTATTAAATTGGTAAGACTTCATTCTGGTGATTTTTAATTGTAATTGTGTCTGTATCATATTATGTGAAGTAGATGGTAGAAACTCAAAATAGGGAAATCATTTTACGATGAGGGTATTTCTCATGTTGCACTTTCATACTTCATGTATCAAAAACCATCAGCTAATTTATAGTCATTTTCATGATATCATGACGTATGTTACTTATTATGGTATTAATCTAGTAGGCGATCTACCGCTGTAGTTAGTTAGTTCTTAGATGGAGCCACTGAAACCCTATATTGAAATAAGAAAATAAATAAATAAAATTATAAATATAATCTAATCAAACCGACACTCGCTTTGCTGACTAACCATGACTAGCAAGTGAAGGTTAGCATGCATAGATTAAGTTTGATTACAATCTCTGTGGCACGAGTGGTAGCGTCTCAGCCTTTCATCTGAAAGTCCTGGATTCAATTCCTGATCAGCCATTTTTACACACTATATAAATCATTCATCTCATCCCATCTAAGAACTAACTTTTTTTCTGTTTAGCCTCTGGAATCACTGTAAGGTATTACTTCAAAGGATGAATGAGGATGATATGTATGAATGTAAATAAAATGTAGACTTGTACAGTCTCTGGTTGACCATTCCTGAAATGTATGGTTAATTAAAACTCAGTCTAAGAACTAATTACAGTGGTAGATCGCTTATTAAATTAATACCCTTATTATTAAAGAAGTTTTATGTTTTTTTTTTTTTTTTTTTTTAATTGCACACTCAGTTGGTGCCAGAAACGAAAAATTATTTTTTCAAACTGTTTAGAAGTGTAGATTTCCTATAACTATCATGATAATCATCATCATGGCTATAGGCTGCCTTTTCACTATAAGCATAACTTTTATTCTTATGGCACCATTTTCATTTTTTGGTAATTTAACATTTCGTTAGATTTGTTTCATTGATATCAGTCGTTTGGTTGGTCTGATCCATCTTCATTCCTTTCTCTTTTCTGATAATTGTTTTCCTATATTTTTCTACATCAGAATAAACTAAAACTGGATTTCTCAGCATTGGCTAATGTGCTCCCAACTCTGATATTTGCAATCTGTTAATTAGAAGTTTTTTTTTTTTAAATATTATGCTCCAAACTCAGATTTAAATAAGTCTCCATTTTTCTTCTTTCGGGCAATTCTAATGTCTAATTTTTTGCTATAAAGGTAGTAAATATATATAGAAATACTCTTTTTTTTTTTAACCTTTTTTACTAATTTCTTAATCTATGTTTAATAGCAATATATTTTATTTTATAAGAAAAAGAAGCTTCCATAGGAAAGGAAATTTGTTTGTGATTGTATTTGTTGAAACCTGCTTGAAGATATAAAGTATTTTAAGTGTGATGAATCCATGATTATCACAACCTAAATTAAATAAAGCAGTCCCAAGATTAAGGTGTCTCCTGGAAGAGGCGCTTGAAAAGAAAAATCTTATATAAGTTGATGTAAAGTGGTTTTAGTATAGGCTAGTACATTCTTTATTAATCAGGGCTTAATTCCAAACTAATTATTGCCAACAAACAGCTATCTCTGCTTACAAACTATGACAGCTTATCATTAGTTTCTGCCACACAACATTTATATTTAAAACTTTCAGAATTCTTTTAAATTTTGATTATAGAATAAAAATATTAGTTTAATACATTTGTTCTTTTACAATCATAATTTTCTATTATTATTTTGATGGTCAGTAAAAATCTTTTTTTAATTATTAATGACAAATAAACAATATTTTATGAAATATAATATTTTCAATAGCTTTAAAACATTTTAGTCACCCTTGTGACCATCTTCAGTGACCAGTACTACTATACTAGTGCTGACATCAACTTATATTAGTGATGCTAATTTTTTTTTTTTTTTTTTTTTTGAATCGGGTATATATGTAATTGGAATATGGTCAAAAACTGTGCTGGATTTGAATTTTGTCTAAATATTTATTACGCCATTGCTACATATCTCTCTATATGTCATTACGTTTGAATGTATTAAGATGTGATCCTTTTTTTAATATGTGTAGAGTATGAAGGTGTTTGTTAATGTTGGCGGATTTATCTCTAGAAGAGAGATTGGCAAGCACTGATTGTTTGTTATGGAACACTTTCATTGTATCTAGGTTTGAAGTTGTTTCCTGTTTATTAATTTAGAATAAGAATCATAGCAAATAAAACCACCATAATACAAAGCAAATTAGCTTTGCTTTTTCATTCAAAATGTTTTGTAGTTTTAAATAAGAATCGACAAAAGTCTGACATTGTAAGTCTACCTGCGCTTACTTTATTCTCTTTTATTTTTAAGTTGTAACTACCCCTTGAGACAAACCATATGTTCCAAACCATCAGGTTGTAAAGGATGCAACAATAAAAAAATATGTTAAAATGTCAAAAATATAACTACAGAATATTATTAATTTCTTCTCTAAAAAGGTTTCTACCTTTCCATTTTTTTTGACCAAATAATTAACAAATATATTTTCTCTAGGATGATAGAAAAATCAATAACTGTTACAAGAATGGTCATACTAGTTTAGTAACAATAGTTTACTAGTTTAGTAATACGTCATCACTGATAACGGTCACTAATAGTAAACATTTCAGACTAATGGTGAAAAAGGAATATATTTTCATAAATTATTAACTTTTAACTTTACTTTTTGATAAATGTTACTTTATAACTTTTTCATAATTACTACTTATAATACTTACTTTTTCATAAATTACTTACTTATTATTACTTTTTCATAAATGTTTAGGTACGTTCTTTAACATCACTTAGTTGTTGCTTTTATTAATAATTGTGATTACAAATATGTCAAGATATTTGGGTACTACTAAATAAACACGAGCTCATTATGGAGAAATCTGTTCAAGTAGATTTAAGTCAAAGTTTTATAAAATGTGGTGTTTGCAGTATTAACCTCTTAATACTGCACCAATAGGGGCTTTAGACAATAGCACCATTAGGGGCTTTGTCGGGATATTCCGTTGTCAAATTTTTGTCCCGTTTTAATTTATTCTTTGTCGTAATATTCCGTCGTTTTACATAGATTTGTGTTAGTTGTAGTCTAAATGATAGATAGCGCTAGTTGGTAGGTTTCATTGTGGTTTTCATGTGTATAAATTGACAGCCAGTCTATAAAACTCACGATATCAGTGTTCAGAGTGTGATCTAGTTTTGTGTGCAGCCCCTGATTTAAAATTTTCCACACACAAAAAAATTAAATAGACTAAAGGTTTAGTGAAATAGAAACAATATGCATACATTTAAATTTATAATCTTAGATAATAACCTGCGTAGACATTTACAGATTGCATTTAATCAACATCACATTTAGATAGGTTAGGTGTATATGTTTTTTTTAAATAGTAATAAAATATGTTTGCATGCAAAAAAATTATTTTGAATTTCATTTTAGATCATTTTTAGTCATAATACATGCATTAATGAAAAAAAAGAAAAAAAGGAGCAAGTAATATCCATTTATGTAAAAAAAACTAAACCAGTAAGGGGTTAAAAAATAACCAAATAAAAAAAATTTGACAATAAAGAAACAGCCCAGTAGGCTTTTTTTAATGTAAAAATAAATTTATCTAATTTCCCAATGGAAGTTTAAATGGAACTAATTTTTTTACTGGTGTTCATAATTATATTTGCAATAAAAGTTGCTTGCTGATATATCTAAAGATTTCAAGGTACATACAATCAGAAGAAAATAAGTAAGAAATTGTTTCAGACAGTTTTAGAGAATTTGCAACCTGAAAGTCCAGAGCATAGACAAAAAAAGTGTAGATATTTTAGTAATATAGATAAAATATGCCTCTAATGTTAATCTATTTAAAAATGAAATAAATTTACCACTGAATACCAAGAAATTATTAATGCTGCTGTCCTAATTGTAAAGCAACCACATACATTGTCTCTTATTATTGGTAATGGCATTATTGAAATTCACTGGGTTTCTAAAAAAAAAAAAAAAAAAATTACTTTTAATTGCTTACAACTTTTTTAACTCTAGTTTTGCTTTTAAATATTGATATTTTTATGACATAGAATGACCATCTCAAGATCGTCATTATTGGGATTCTAAAATTAAAAGTGATACAAAAATCTTTTTTAATGTAATCCTTTTTAGTTAAACTTTTGAATTTTTTTTTTGTGAGATTTAAAACCACACTCTACCCATTTTACAATATCATAATTAATTGGTTCTTTAATTTCAACATATTTTAGGTTATTTTCCGATAGAACACAATATTTCAAAATGTTTTTGTTTTTGAATAGTTTTCTATAAACCATTTTGGATCAGCAGTCTATGAAATTTCAGAAAATTTATTATTTACATGGTTATTGGATAATGTTTTAAATGTTTATTATTTTTACCTTTTTTGGAATAAAAGTAAGATTTTTTTAACTATTTTAAATTAAGTTTAAAATTTATCTATTATATGGCAAGAGCTTCTCTTTAAACTGTATTGAATTAAATCAAACTTGAAATTAATAGTAATTTGTTTCTATGCAGTATTTTAAAAGTAATAATAATCTTATTTTGGTAATAACTATATGAAAAATTTAAACAAATAATGAACAAATTTAAATAGTTTTTTTATAAAACAAGTTAAAATTTTTTTTTTTTTAATTAAGAATAAAATCACTGTAATAGATTTTATAAATTTCATGCACCATAAATCCAGTTAAAAAAAAAACATCAAATTCTTTTTCTTTTTTTTTGGTTGTTATTGTAATTTTGGGAATAAACATCTAGGGTTAAAATTGTATTGAAATATTGGGTTCTAACAATATGTATTGTGTTTTAACATCCAATAAAGATTAAGAGTTACTGTTTAAAAAATTTAAGGTAACAGCCAAATTGTAAAATCACAGCTTTTCAAAATAAGCACAATGTATTTTTTAATCTCATAAAAGAAATTCTGAAGGTTCCTCATCTCATCAGAGGTTTTTTGTATCTTTTAGTTTTAAGATCCTAATGACATTAATATTGACTTGAATATCCTGTCATATTTTCTATTCTCTAATTTCTAGGATAAATCCCTTTATTTACTTTTCATAATTACACTATATGTTTATCTTTTTATTATTTTTATTTTTGCTAGATTACATTTTTTATGAGTATGTAAGTAACTTCCATATAAAAAAATTAGAATAATCAAGCTGAAGGTGGCCTACAATGTAGGCTTTTATAAAGCATTGGGTTCTTTTCATATGATTTTCAAAATATTATAAAAAAGGACCATGGAAAAATAAATTTAATTTTGTTTGTTTATAGGCCTATTGTATTACATATAGTTAATAATACAATTGACATATCATATGAAACAACATTCAATATACTGTATTTTATGTTTATGATCAGACTGATAAATTAAATTATTTTTTTTTTAAATGAACCCCTATAATATATTCAAATTATTCGGTACAAGTCCCTTAATAAAACATGTTTATATTTATTAATTGAATATACATGTGTGAAAAATAGTATTTGTTTTTAAATAGAATAATTACAGTGTGGAAATTGGTGTTTATTACAAATTTTTACCTCCTAAATTCAAATCTGTTTTCAAATGTATTTTATGTAAATATTTGATTAGGTTTGAGAGAAATAGTAATCTTAGGTTTTACTGAATTTAGTGTATTTTTAAAGCTAAAGGCTAATAATTTTGTGAATTTACAATATTAAAACAATACAGTAACAATTTTTTCTGTTAATATATGAATAAAACGCATTTAATTATGTAAAAATAAAAATAAAGTTGATTACATTTTACATTATTTTAAGGTACAGAAATTAAAAAATTTACGTTCATAAACTGAACTAGAATTTTTAATTCTACATGGCTATATTTAACATATATAACAGTTTTGTTATGTTAATTTTATAATTATTAATATTAAATACATAAAGAGATACAGAAAGTAAAAAAGATTTAG